>JAQZBX010014306.1:7311-38892 GCA_029593785.1 Cabassous unicinctus
GTACATTTATATGCTGAGTTTGGTTTAGGGAGAGGCCACATTTGAGCAACAAGGAGGATTTCAGGAGGTAACTCTTAGGGAGTGTATAATAATAGGCTAACTTTCAATTTCACAAGAAAAGGTTCAAAAGTACAATCATCAATATCAAAGGCCTGGAGTACTGGTCTGTCTTCCTTCACTAGGCACTGCCCTTGTACTCGGGGGTTTCTTGCCATCCTATTAGAGAATGTAGCAGAACTCCCCACGATGGGAATTTAATATTCTTTTGGTTATTGTGTAGGTCTCCATCCACCAAGACAATGCAAAAGGGGTTCAATTTCAATTATCACTAAGGACCTTTCCAGCTGCTACCTTTTGTCTGTAGTATACCTATGAATATAATGCTTTTTAAACCCATCCCTCTATTGTACTGATATGATGGAAAAAAAAAAAGAGCTTCTTTACCTGTATAAAAAAGGAAGGTATAGCTTATCTAGGCTGATTTGACCTGATATAAAGTTATAATGATGTCAGTGAGATAGTGGGATTATCACAAGGCAAAGTACTTTTAAACAAAACCCTTGTAAGTGGTCTTTTATTCACATTCCGACTCTCATAGATATCACATAGAAGTAGATAGCCAATTTCATTATTGTTCAAGTAAATAAAAATTTAAACCTCAATGCAGTACCATGACTCCCCTACAGAATGGCTAAAATGATAGTAATTAGAACAATAATTGGTGTGCTTATGGAAGTACTGTAACTCTCAAACTCTATTTGGAAATGTGTTTGGCATTATTTACTATAGCTGGGCATATATATGACACAGAACCCAAAAATTGAATTCCTAGTTTTATATCCAAGAGAAATGAGCAAAAATCCCTGTATTAGTCAGCCAAAGGAGTGCTAATGTGAAATACCAAAAATGGGTTGGTCTTTATAAAGGGTATTTATTTGGGGTAGAAGTCCACAGTTACCAGGCCATAAAGCATAAGTTTCTTCCCTCACCAAAGTCCATTGTTAGGTGTTGGAGCAAGACAGCTGCAGACATTTGCCCAGGGTTCAGTCTTCTTGGGTTCCTCTCTTCCTGGGGCTGCGTTTCTCTCCAGGCTTAGCTCCTGTTTCCTCCACAAGGTCAGCTGTAGGCGATCAGGTGAATGGCTTGCTTCTCTTCTCCTGGGGCATTCTTTCCAACATCAAAGCTGCTTCTCAAAGACTGCTCTTGCCATGCGTTTTATATTTGATTCCCTACCCACCAAGGGGTGGAGCTCAACACCCTAATCATAACCTAATCATGCCCAGATTAACAGATCAGTTTACAAGCATGATCAAATTATATTTTTGGAATTCATAATTACATCAAATTGGCCAACGGTTACAATCTCCAAAAAGGCCTGCACAAAAATTTTCACAGTAGCATTATTTGTAAGAATATAAAACTGAAATTAAGTCAAATTTCTGTCAATACAATAATACAGAGTTGATGAGTTTTTAAAGCATCAGATACAAAGTATTTTAAGCTTTGTAGCCTATAAAGCCCCTGACACAAGCAATCAAGTCTCCTTTTGCATCCCAACAATCAAAGAATTGGGTTGACTGTGTTTCAATTCATTTTCATGGGCCATAGTTCACTGATCCTGGGTCCTCATTAAATAATATTTTATGGTATGCTGTACATTGAACTACTGCACAGCAATGAGAATGAATAAACTAACCCAACAAACAACATTGAGGAATCTCACAAATATAAGCTTTAATGAAACAAGTCAGATATACTTGTAAACAAACACTATGATTTCACTTTCACATGGTTACAAATACACAAACTAATCTAGTATCTTAGACATGAATTTGTGATGGGGTGTGTGGATGATTTCTGGGCTGTTTAGTAAGTCCTGTTTTATAGTCTCGGTTCTGAGTACAGGGATATATTCATTTCTGAAAATTTACTTCATGTATACTAATTATATGATCATTTTCTCAAAGGTTTCCCAAAACAAAGTCTATTCACTATCATATTGGAAGCAACTAGAGGATTTCAATGATTTTTTCCATCTCTAGTTGTTTTCTATATACAATATGTATTCAAATATACATGTTAATTTAAAGTAGAACACAATTTGAATAGAACATATCAATTAATAATCATGCTATATGCTATTCAAAATGCATGCTGCCTTGCTTATATAACAAAAATGTCCTTGTCAACAAATGGACACGTTCTCCATCACTAGGGAGACATGTACTTTTGGATTAGTATTACATAATGAATTCTGTTTTATAACAGTCCATGACACAGGGCAGGAAATGACTTTTGAAGAAGGTGGTCTTGTATGTAGACACCGGTCTGCATAGTATTATTTTAGTCACATTCCAGTCACCAGAACTGCCTTATATATAGAATTTTTCTCATATGCTGTTCTCTGATGCCTAAATTCCCACTAAAGACATTGATTTCAATTATAAGAGTGCCATTCTGAAATACAAAAGAAATCTCTTTGGAAGGCCAATTAGGTTATAATTGTAATAGTGTAATTTTAATAATGATGTAGCTATAGAAGATCAGATTTTAATGGGAAGAACTGGAAGGAAGTTATTATGTGATCTGTAGGAAGCTTCTTCTGAGACTTGCCTGAACATAGTGTACCCTGAAGGAATTTGACATCCTTAGAGGAGGAGAAGCACCTGAAGGGAAAATGAGCTTAGAAAAGAATCAGAAGGAGGCAAGCAAGGACAATTCCCTCTCTTCCAAATATGCACTAGAGAAGTAGATAATGGTAGTAAACAAATATTCCTGTGGTTACCTGGTCGACAATTATTAACAATTACTAATGTGGTTTGAGATTTTTCTCAACACTATTTACACAGGAATATATTTGGTAATTTAGTATTGGCATCATCACACAACTAATGGCAATGAAATGGGAAAAGACATTAAAATTGACATTGTTACCAAAACCACTTCTTTCAAAATTAAATAGTGTATTTTAAAATTTGTTCCACTGATTTTATTCTAGCAAATCTCTTAGCCTTACAGAAAGGAAGGTAAGCAAGAAAAACAAAACCATGTTCTTTTTATTCCCACCTGGTATTTTAAAAGAAACAGGAAAACATCTTCATTGTAGGAGTACATAAAAAAATATGCCTAATATATCTTATTATTTTCTTTTACATTCAAATTTTACTTTGGTTTAGTGTTAATTAAATCAATTGCATTAAGACATAAATTTGACTTTTGTGTATTGTCTTGATATATAAATCCAGAGTAGATGTTCAATGAGCACATAGCAATCTGTGCTTGTTGATATATGGAAATGATTCCCACATTATAAAATATCACTCCAAATAATACAGAGCGCATTCCCACAGACTGCTAATTTGTTCACATTCAGGGGATACCTTCTTCCTTATTTTCTATTTGCTTCCTGGAATTGTGCAATATAATGGTACTCAATGTCACTTACTCTTCATAACAATTTTAATAATGTTTCAGTTTTCAACAGAAATAAAGCAGTCTACCTCCGAAATGGTAACACTTTCTTTATGCTTCTCTCTGCCCTGGATCACTTACCTTGAAACCCTTTATTGATTTAGACATGTTACCTGAATGACTTTTCTGTTCACTAAGAAATATAAAATTCTGTGGAACACTCATTTTGAATTTCCACACAAATAATTTCATGTAAACTCACATTCACTTTCCCTCACATTAACCAAGAGAATCTGTATTCAGTAATTTATTGAGAGCAAGGGCTTTGCAGTTCAGAAAACTCAGTGTCTGTGAGACTCGAGATGTTACTACCTACATCTGTAAAATGAGGTTGTTAGTGAAAAGGTTGGCTATATGAGATAGTATATGAACCATAAGATAGTCTCTGGTGATACATTAGATAACATATGAAAAAACAGCTAGGATTTATTTTGAAATCCAAAATCAAGTACTTTTGTTCCTCAATTCCATTTCTAAGGACTTATTCTAAAGAAACACCAAGAAATGATAACATATGTGTATGTATAATTTTGCTCATCAAGCTTGTTAATAATATAAAGAATTATATACAAACCTTAAGATGGATTAAATAAATTAATAAACATCAATTGAAAGGACTGCAATGCTTCTCTTAGTATTTTACATATAATTGTGTTTTTTATGTCCTCAAATTGGCTAAAAATTAGAAATCTAAAGTATGTGAAAGAAAACATGGTTATCTTTAGGCAGTATGATCATAGATGTTTCTATCTTTTTAAAAACTTCTTGCATTGTCTCAATTTATTTAAAGGGAATGTGTGTGCATGTATGTATGTGAACACTATGGAATTAAAACTGATGAGGGAAGTGCCATGATCCCAACCCCACCCTCAGCAGAAACCCACAGCTTTAAAAAAATAAACTTCCCTTGGTCCCTGGTCCCTCTCTCCCCTCCTTCCTCCCCTTTTCTCCAAGGAATCCATGTCAGGAAAATAAGCACCCCAGGCTGCCCTTTTGAACTGAAATTTACAACTCTATACAGATAATGAATTTTCCTCCCTAATGGCTTTCTGCTTTTAGAAAGATAACCTAACTTTGATTCTCTTCCTTTGTAACCCTGCCTGCCTGTTTGCTCAGGAATTTGCCCACTTAGTGTACCTATATCAACTTATGAAAATTGGAAAACAGGGTTCAGAATTTGGAGAGTGGACTCTCCTCTGGGCCCGTGTGTAATAAAATTTTGTTCATCCGTGCTCCCAAGAGTGCCATTTGGGTTACTTCTGGCTGCTGCAACAAAACAAAATACCAATATTTAGATTAGTGAAGTAGAACTAATAAATGCTGATTGACTAGAGATCATGTAGTTATTGTTCACCGGTTACAATATCAGTGTAGAGAGAAAAGAAATAATGGTAAAAGAAAAAAAAAGGCAAAATGTATATCCTTTTCAATTACCCACCCATATAGAAGATCAAATTTTATTTTATTTTATTAAGTTTTTATGTCGTGGGGTAAGTAATGGAGATTGAAACCAGGACCTTGTACATGCAAAGCAGGTTCTTAACCACTGAGCTACATTGGCTCCAGAATATCAGATTTTTTTTTAAAGATTTATTTATGTTTGTGTTTATGAGCTGACAACAACTCGAGCTCTGTGGCACTAGGCTCTTTCTCAGTTGCCCACCGGGCCCACTGGCGCCTATGGCCTGCAGTGCCTTCTACTTTGCTGCCGGCCAAGGCCTGGGAAGACTCTGTGAGCAGGGCTTGTGCCTGTGCACGGCGGTGCAGCTCCAAAGCCTCCACTTCTGTTCAGGCCCCCTGTCGCCCTGAGCCCGAATGCGGGAGTCCTACCCTCCTTCACCAAGTTCTCCCACACCCGGAGACTTCCCTGGAGGGCCCCACGCACCTGTGACGTCAGGCCAGCCAGTAGCTGTCCAGGTCACTGTGCAATGGCCAAGAGACTCATTGTGATGGGACTTCGGCCTTGGCTCCCAGGAGGTGAACATCACCGGCCCTTCCGCCTTGAATTGCTGAGTGCTGCTTGGGCGCTATCCTGTGAAAGCCCTGCTGGCTCTAGGAGCCATCTCAGCCCGGCTGGCAGCCTAGGTACAGGTACAGGGGGCACCTGAGCCCTGGAGCTCAAGTGCTTGGCTTCCCTCTTCAGGAACGAGAGCTTCGAGTTTGGTGTTGGTGCCGGAGGCCTCTTACTGCATCATGGCCCTTGGCGAGGGCCCGGCCCAGGTGGTGCACCCTCTTTGCCCTCGGACACAGAGGTCTTCCCTGGCAACGGGCACTGCTACCACCTGGTGGCAGAGAAGGCAGCCTGGCTACAGGCACAGGAGCTGTGCTTGGCCTAAGACAGGACCGCACTCGCCATGGTGGGCAGTCCTGCCGTCCAGCACTTCCTCCTCTTCGGGGCCACCAGGAACCAGGACACGTGGATAGGCTTCTCGGCCGTGGAGGGGCTGGAGTTGGGCACGGCCTGCAGACTGCAGAGCTGCCAGAACCAGCTGCCCTGGGAGCCCTGTCCTGCCACTTCCCAGCACTGCCTGCCCCTGGAGCTAGCAGGGCAGTGCTCGGAGCTGCACAGCTACATCTGAGAGCTGCAGCTCGGAGTTCCCGTATGGGATAATGAGAACTTCCCTGTGGGAGTGCCCAGTAGGAAACTGCAGGTAATCCCAAACCATTATCACTGCAGGAGGCCCTTTCTGCCCCCAGGAAGCCTGTGGAAATGATGGTATTCCTGGCTGAGCCTGAGGCGTGAAGCTTTCCTCTTGGAACCTGAGTTCAGAACCCTAGAGCTCTCACAGCCCACCCAGGTGTGGCTGCAGGTGTATGGGCCCACGGGAAGAGCTGGGGTCCCAGAAGACAGTGAGTCTGAGAGTGGGTCTCCAGACAACAGGTCTGAGTGGAACCCGATTGCATGCCCGAAGGATGCCAGTGCCCAGCTGGCAATGTCTGCATGCCACTGGACACCCCCTGCCACCATTGAGCCTTGGACAACGAAGCTTGAGCCTTGGGTCAACGAAGGGCCCGGAGTCCCCGAGGCCACTTAAGACCTGTGGACCGAGTTCTCCTGGATGCGGGCCCTTCCCCACTCAGTACTCAGTGTGTGCCCTTACCTGAGCACAGGTTTCTCCCCAACCAGCTCCTCAAGTTTTCTGAGGTCTGGGTATCATCATGAAACAGATAAAATCCAGATTCTTCCCCGACTCCTGCTAATCCCTGAGAGGGTTTCCTCAGTTCCTTAATAAATGGACCAGTCCACAATGTTTAAAAAATTTGACTTAGAATTTAGCACATAAATTTATCAATGCTTTGCTAAAGTTGAATTTTGTATAAGGCTTTTTGCAGAAGAAGCTTCTATTTAAAAAAAAAAAAATAGGTAAGCATCAAATAAGATCTCTATTACATTTTATTTCATTATTTTTCAAAATTTAAATGACAGGTACTATTCTTTCAGATTGTAAGAGTATAATATGAATATGTTAAAAGCAAAGCTAATAAACTTTTTCTTATCTTTCTTCATTCCCAATCATTAGAAGTTTGTTTAATATCCTTTCAGATGATGACCTTGCGTACATGAAAATAAAATCATGTATCCACATAGAAAGATGTTTCATTTATTTTATTAAAAAATAATTGATCCATATAATGTAATTTGGCTTTCTTTTTATAAAGCATATGTCTTTAATATTCCCATGCCAGAAGATATAAATCTATCTTTAAAAATAACTTTAAGTAAGTATACAAATGAAAATATACAAAACCACATTTTTTAAAATTTGAGATTATAGCATAGAATTTTACTTTACTTAACTAGTGGACCCATTTCACCCCTCCTTTTTCTGTTTTACAATCTTATGTCCAAAAAGCTGTATCTTTCCTATTAAGACACACCACAGGAAATCCATTTAACACATTGATTTTTATCTTTTTTTTTAAAGCTCTGTTTATCACTTGGTATGGTCATTACATGCTTTCAAAAATTGGTGCATATATACTTATTTGTATATTAATCTTCTCAGTCAGCCACAGCCTTTGTAAATACTTTCACATCAATAGAAAGAAGGTTTATGTATTCTACTTAGTGAATATATAATATTCCACATTATAGAACCATCTTAATCCAGTCACCTATTCCCCCTATTAACAGATATTCTTTTATTTCCAGTTCTTGGTCACTATAAACTATGCTACAATAAATGTCTAAGTAAATAGATCATTTTGAAAGCTAATTACAGAACTGACATGGAGTTGTTCATCAAAGCAGTCAGGGAACAGTCCACATTCAAAGGAAGTCCAGATGGACACTATGTCTCCATGGTAGAAGGGACAAAAAAATTGGCAACTATCTTCAATCAGCCTCACCTACCATTAGCAAGATCTAGCTCCCTGAAATTTCTTATTTCCAGATTCTTTTTTATTAGCTTTTAGTTTATGTAAGTAAATCTCTAGGTGTGTGTGTATGTGTGAATTTTTATTATTTTTCACATACATTCACACAACAAAGGACACTGATTGAAGAGATACTTAAAAATCACATTATCAAAGGAAAGGTGGAAAGAAATTTATATCAGTCAAGTCAGTGTGAAGGTATGTTTAACTCGGGTTCTTGCTGAGGTAGCCAAATCAAACCAGGGACCAAGAGAGCAGACTAAGATGCAGCATGCTTGGAGGATTATATAGGGACTGTTGGGGTGGATTTGGGGGGACACAAACTTACACTTTTAGTACTTCTCAACTTAGAAAAATATGTAAAAATGGCAAACAAATTGTTTTTGGAAAGAGAGCACTGCTATAAACAACAATAAGAAAAAACATTTGTGCACATGAGACCATTTCAACAGGATTCCTTAGCCCTTACTCTCTATTGTAACCTGGGCCCCTTAACTTGACCTCCCTCTATGGCTTCCCTGTTACCTGTGTCCATAAAGGTCAGCATCAACTATCCCTTCTGAGCTAATGAATATTCTCCAAGACCATGCATGTGCATTTCTTGCTAACTGTGACTAAAAGTAACCTAATGAGGTCTGCTCTGCTAAAACTCATCATGATAAAGATGCCATTTTCTGATTATGACACACATAAGTCAGAATAAGGTCCATCTGTGCATGTGCCCCATTTTTGCACCTAAACTGTAATCCTCCCCTCTCCTGATCAGATGTTTAATAAACAACCAATCAGAATATGTCAACCCACATTTCATGACTGTCCCTACCTCCCATTTTTCCCATCCTATAAAATTTCCCTAAGTTTTCAACTTGGGGGGACAGATTTGAGCTTTGGCTCCTGACTCCTTGCTGGTCAACCTCATAATAAACTCTTTACTCAAAATCCTGGTATCATGGCATTGACTTTTGTGCACACCAGGCAATGAGAGCACTTGCTCAGTAACACATACAGCTGGGTTTTTTTGTTGGTTTGATGGTTTCTTGTTGTTTTTTTTTTGTATGAATTACTCTTGCGTGCATAAACTATGTTAGTTAAAACAACCCCAAAGCCTCTTTATATCAACTCTTCGTCCATTGACCACAAACCTGACCACCTTAAAATGTTTTAACAAAAATATAATGCAAGTCTGTTTGCTAGGGGTTTCAGTATATTTAAAAATTAACCAAACCTGATTTTATTACTAAGGAGTTTACAATGTTGGAAAGTGACACATAAGTTAACAAAATAAATGAATTCAAGAGTATGCTAAGCATAATGGATGCTATGCATTCATAAAATCATTAGTAGATTGCATATGGTTGGGGAAAGGCAATCGCACATGCTTAATTTATAAAGTGGAATTTAAGATAATCATTGAAGGAGTGTCATTTCTAAATGGGGAGGTGAAGGAGACTGTTTCATAAATGGAAGAAAGAAGATGAACAATGAAAAGGAGATTAAAGTCATTAAGTAGAGGGTCTAATGAATTTCTTTAAATATCTCCTTGAACTGGAAGAAGAGGTATACATTCAGGATCGCTGAAGATCATAATATTAAAATTAATTCTGTTCCTTTGCTGTCATTGATCAATTTGGAGACAAGAATGAAGAATTAAAAGTTTAGTCTTTGCTAAAGTTATTACAGTATTCAAGAGGGGAAACACAGAATCAGAAATCTAATTAATCTTACATATACTCAATAGAGCAGAGTAAAAGCAGAGGGTTTAGGCATTTAAGTCCCAACAGCCATTAGAATAAAATAAAATGTGTTCAGTCTGTTGTTCACCTACCAGAGGCATAGTGAGAAAGGCTTGTTCATCTAAGGTAGCTTTCTGAGCTTTCATAATTAAAGAATATAGGGAAAACCTTTGTGTGTATAAATGTGTGCGTGTGTAATATGAAGAACCACATATTGAAGAATATTTAAGTGAATCATTTTATGCTTACTTACTCCATTAAATTAATTGTGAAACTTAATTTGACAGACCTAATTTGTATAGAGAACACACAGATTTTACTTATTTATTTATATTTTAATCAAGATTTGTAAGTCATTATGCTTACCACTGTGCAAGTGGTATTATTTTCCTTACTAGTTTAATTTATTCTAGTTTTAATGCAAATAATAATTAAGGTATCACATTACAATAACCAATATGTGTAAATATATGTAAATTCAAGTCCATATGGACAACATTCCATAATATTTAATCATAGAAAGACTTAAATTCAGACCAAAATCCACATTCTAATTTTCATATAGTAACAGAGAGATGTAATCACATAAGACATACATCTAAACACACATACATATACAAGAAAGAGAATATCATATGTCTAAAAAATATTTATTGTTACTCTTCCCATTGTCATTTTAAATTGAAAAGTCCATTTAAAATAGAAAGACATGCACATGTATGTGTTAAAATCAGTGGTCCCCACTTCTTTGATTCACCTCTGTTTGGATTCTTAGGGGACTTTGTCAGTTCATTCATAAAATGGGATATAGTACTGCTGGAAATAAATGAGGACCTGTGATAGAAAAAGTCAATAAAATATGTCTCATATATCAGGAAACACTGAAGACACCATACACCAAAAACAGTAACATAATGATTTTATTAATTTACTTACATGCAATATGATTAATTCAGTGATATATTCTTTGTTGCTGAAACTTTAAAAATCCATCATGTTTTTTGCAGAATGAAATAAATTTAGCCAAGTTTTTGTCCATTTCAATGTTTATTTAAAAATATATGGTATGTTTTGTGCTGTTATTTTCTAGTCTTTTCTGTCTAACCTTGGTGTTTCTTTGACATCATTTTGATCTTGAAAAAGCTTTCAGTTCAGCGAAATCTACTGCATGAGATAAGGCAAGATGTTAAGACAGCATGTATCTCATGAATGACATCTAGATTTAGAATAAAATATTTCCATGTCTTGTCTCAAACTTTTTAATTTTTCAATAAGAAAACAACACCTCTTTAAAAGTGACCTTGACTGGCTATTTTCTGAGGATAAAGAAGAAAATTTATGGAGGGAAATAACATTCTGCTTTACAGAAAATAGCTTGTGAAGTCCAGATATTTAACTGTGGACCTATTATTTTCTTGATCATTTTTCAACAGTTCAGAGTAAGAAAAAAAAAGAATGGACAGGGATAATTGCTCCTCCTTCACTGAATTCATTTTCTTGGGAATAACTACTAATCCTAAGATCAAAGCGAACCTATTCACCATACTTCTAGCTGTTTATCTCATTAATATTCTGGCCAACCTTGGAATGATCATTTCAATTAGACTGGATTCCCAGCTTCACACACCAATGTACTTTTTCCTCAGCCACCTCTTCGTCTGTGACCTTTGCTATTCCACAGCAATTGGGCCCAAGATGCTGACAGACCTCTTTGCCAAGAACAAATCAATTTCTTTTTATGGTTTGCTCTGCAATTCTTCACCTTCTATATCTTTGCAGATTCTGAGTGTCTCCTGCTGGCACTGATGGCCTTTGATAGGTACAAGGCCATTAGCAACCCCTTGCTCTATACAACCAACATGTCCAACAGGGTGTGCTCCATGCTCATGGCTGGGGATTACCTGGTGGGAATGGTGGATACTCTGACACATATGACATTAACATTCCATTTATGTTTCTGTGGGTCCAATGAGATTAATCATTTCTTCTGCGATGACCCCCCTTTACTGATGCTCTCTTGTTCAGATACACAGGTCAATGGATTAGTGATCTTTACCCTTTTTGGCTTCATTGAACTGAGTACCATTTCAGGATTTCTAGTGTCTTACTGTTATATCATCTTATCAGTTTTAAAGATCCACTCAGCTGAGGGAGATTCAAAGCTTTCTCTACCTGCACATCCCATTTAACTGCCCTTGCTAATTTTCAAGGAACTATGCTCTTCGTATATTTCTGACACAGTTTTCCCTACTCCTTAGATGAAGACAAAATAACCTCATTGTTTTACACCCTTGTGATTCCCATGGTAAATCTTCTAATTTATAGTCTAAGAAACAAAGTTATAAAAGAGGCCTTGCAAAGAGTGAAAAATAAAGGGTGGTTTTAGATATTTGTATTAATATATATTATATATATATATAGCAATGGTTGTTGTCAAAATCATCGTGGGTTAAAATCAATTGGTAATGCATGAGGAAAAAATTCTGTCTCAAATAGTTATTTAATATAAGTGTTTGTGGGAAATTCTAATCGTATCACTATTTTGACTTTCCCTAAATGGAAATTTTGCTTGAAAAATCCTGAATTAATGTATACTACTTCCTATCTGTTGAAAACTTAGCTGGCCTTTTTTGTCATGTTAAAATTTTATATCTTCTACTTTCAGTTATGTACTATTTCAGTTATTCTAAGATGCACTGAGTGTTTATTAAATATCTTTTGTACATTTAGGCACTTAGTATTCTATTTCAGGGTGAATCCAGTAGTTTCACACTAATGAATATTACAATCTATTAAAAGTAACAAAAAACATTAATTAATAAATATCCAAATAATTATCAAAACCTGCAAATCATCATAAAATAAAAAGACTGTGTGTTATAAATTCAAAGAAAAATCTGAATTTGGTATGTAAAGAAGGAAGGCTTCCGTGAATGGAGAAATTTTGTCTCAGATATTAAGGATGAGCAAATGTGCAATGTAGGCATAAGAAAGTATTATACTCAGAAGGACTGGCAATTGGAGAGGAAACGAGGAAGACATAATCATGCTGTTTTAGAAGAAATAAAGTTCAACATGCTTAGGTTGTAAAGAACAAAGGGAAGGGCCTCAGGAAAATACATCCTTGAATGGTAATTCTTAATTCCTCCATCATTTCCTCCAAAAATTTTCCTTCTCCTCCCCCATTCTCAGCCTAGAATAAATACTCCTTTTGGATTCACAAATAACCCTCCCCTCAGGGCATTTAAAAATATTATTCTGCTTATTAAATCATTTTTCACAGTATGGTATTCTGAGCATTTTGTGGTCAAGGTCTGAGGTTTTAATTCCTGTTATCCAAAAAATTTGCATTATGTCTAAGACACAAAATAGGAAATAAACAAATAATTGATATAACCAATACCTCAGTAATATTTTAAGTATTTATGCATGATAGTTAAAACAAAATTAACTGAGGGTATAGTATGTGCTTTGAATATAACCTTTTAAAACTTGTAAGAAATTAGATATACTGGTAGTAACTGGAAGTTATAGATATGTGAAGAAATGAATATTAATTATTTGGGGGAAATAAAGAGCATTCGTGGAATTTCTTGATATTTTCCTACTTTATCTGGCTCTGTTCTGGCTTTCTGATGGGTGATGAATTGAATCACGATGCTGAGAAAACACGGATATTGTCATGGATATTGAAGCTCTATACAAGACTCAAGAATACTCCTAATTACATAATTGTACAAGCTGAAGTCATTGAATGTATAGACTTGAGAGTTTTCATTGTAAAATGCCCCATGTGAAAACATTTCAGTATGGAGCAAAGCCCAAGGAGCTACTCTGCATTTCAGTTGGCATTTCTTTATGTAACACAGGGATATGTTAAGGGAAATTATAGAAGTAGAAACACCTATGGATAATGCTTGTCTAGACAAATAGCTTTAAGGATTTCATCCTCCACCATATTTTCTCAATGAACCCATACTGTGTTTGAATTTTTACTTATAAGCAGCAGCATGGCAGAAAACAGTGTTTGAAATTAAAATTAAAATAGTAAAGTCCCAACAACTTGGAGGGGTTCAATGGATTGCCACTGATTTGGAATATGGAATCATGGCATCTAACTAAATGTCTCCTTTCCGTATAACATCATATATTCCTATTTCTAAAGACTGATTTGATCCCCATATTGTTCTCTTTTATTAGTAGAATTTGAATAATCAACTACTGGAAATATGGTTTAGGAAATTCATGCCACAAATAAGATCTTGGGAAGATGGCATGTAGTGACAGTTCTGCCTTTGAATTCTGCAGACATAGAGAGAATAAAATATAAAAAAGACTTTGATGTGCTGGCAGTGGTCACTGGCAGGGAGAGGGAAAAACAGGTGTAAAACAGGGGAATTTTTTGGGACTTAGGAATTGTCCTGAATGACATTGCAATGACAGATACAGGCCATTATAAATCTTGTTATAACCTACAGAATTGCGTGGAAGAGAGTGTAAACTACCATGTAAACTTTAGTCCATGCTTAGTGGCAATGCCCCAAAATGTGTTCAAAAATTGCAATTAATGTACCTCAGTAATGAAGGATGTTGTTAATGTGGGAAAATGTGGGAGGTGTTGGGAGTGGGGCATATGGGAATCCCTATATTTTTCATGTGACATTTGTATAATTTAAGTATCTTTAAAAACTTTTTTTAAAAAAAAAACTTTGATCTCTTATAATCTGCCTACTTAATTCCTCACTAGTCCCTTTCATCCTCTTTCTCTACCTCACAACCTTCTCACAGATCTATCAATGATTAATGGCATTTTGTTTTAAACATGATAATAACAATATGTGTATAGTGGTTTAATATTACAAACTTTTTCGTATATGTATACTCTTTTCTTTAAACCCTTTTACTGAAATGCCTAAACATGAGGATGGTGCAGTGGTTATAGATTTGGGTATTTTTATAAAACAGCAAGTAGATGTATAAACACTGGTGATAGCCACTTAACCACATTTGTAAGATTCGAGCAGTAATAACGCTCAGTGACCCAGCTAGTGGTAAGTTGGCATTAAAGTCAGTGCCAGTAACTTTTTCTTCCTTTGAAGAAATCCATCATATGAACATATTATGAACAAGGTGCCCAATGTCACACAAATCACAGAACCCTTTGATTAGTCACTCTACCTTGCTTGACTTCAGTTCTCTATCTGTAAAAGAGGGGCTCAATTTCAATATCACTAAGGCTATTTCCAACTATTGTATTTTGTCTTTATGTGTAGCTACGATTCTAATGCAGTTTAAACCCATTCCACTATTGTAGTGATTTTGAAAAAAGAAACTATTTGCTTTATCTCTATAAAAAGGAAAGCACTGTATTTCTAGGCTGATTTGACCTGGTGTAACAGTGGCAATGATATCAATGAGATAGTGGAATTATTCCAAAGTCAAATGCTTTTAAACACAGCTATTTTAAGTGGTCTCTTATTCACATTCCCACTTTCTTAGACACTTCATAAAATTGGTTAAACAACTTTATTAGGGCTCAAGTAAATACATATTAAAACCTCAATGCAGGGAAACAGATGTAGCTCAAGCACTTGAGCTCCCATCTACCACATGGTAGGTCCCGGCTTTGATTCCTGAGGTCTCCTGGTGAAGACAAGCTGGCCACAGAGAGCTGAAGGCTCATGGCATGGAGAGATGAGCTGGTGCAGCAAGATGATGCAACAAAAGGATACTCAGAGGAGAGACATTGAGAGATATAGCAAATTAAGGAGCTAAGGTGGCTTAAGAGATTGAGTGCCTCTCTCTCACACCAGAGATCCCAGAATCTGTTTCTGTTGTCTCCTAAAGAGAAAGATGAAAAGAAAAGACAAGCAGACATGGAAAGAACACACAACAAATGGACACAGAGAATAGAAAATGAGTGAGAACAACAACAAGGGGGAGGAGGATAAAATTAAAATTAAAATTAAAATTAAAATTAAAATCATTAAAAAAACAACAGTTCCTAATAAATTTTCCAACACATTTCCTAATATTTCTAAACAAATTTATTTTAAAAAAACCTTCAATGCAATACCATGAATCACCTATCTACACGATGACTAAAATGATAATCAAATCATAACTAACAATTATTGTAAGTATGTAGATCAACCATAGCTCTTACACATTGGTAGTCCAAGGGATAATTGTCATCCTTATTTGGGAAATTGTATGGAAATATGTAGCATAAATGCATATCCATCCAAATGCATGTACAAAAATATTCACAGTAGCATTATTTCCATTAACATAAAAAAGTATTACACTCAAGTTTATCAGAGATTAACATTAAATCAGAATTGATGAATTTTTTAAGAGTCACATAGAAAATATTTTAGGCTTTTCAGTCTATGAAGTCTCTATCACACACTCACAAATCTGCCATTGAATCTCAAGAACCAGAAACAACATATAGATGAATGGCATGATTGTTTTCCAATAAAATTTTATAAGTAATAGATTGCTAATCCCAGCTCTAGATTGAGTAAATAAAGTCCAGTATATTGTAACTTGAACTGTTCCAAAGCAATGAAAATGAAGAACCACCAAAATAACTGAAAACTTGGGGAATCTCACAAACATGGCTTTAGTGAAAAATGTCAGCTATAAGTATATACAAAGAGTATGATTCTGCTTCCACATAGTTCAAAAATATACAAACTAATCTCAGCTTGTGATAGTGTGTGTGGATGATTTCTGAGATGCTTAGTAAAGTCTTGTTTTATGCTTTTGGCTCTGGATGCAGAGATAGTTTCATTTCTGAAAATTGACTTGATGTATACTAATTACATGATCATTTTACTGAAAGGTTTTCCAAAATCAAAATTCTTTCACTATCATATTTGAAGCAACACAGAGTTTCAATATTATGTTTTCAATCTTTAGCAGTTTCTTAAATATAATAAGTATTCAAATATATTCCTAAATTCAATGTAAAAAACAGTTTTCACAGAATGTCAATCAATAATTCTGCTTTATGTAACTCAACAGTGTGTTGCCTTGCTTTTATAACAAAAACATCTTTATCAACACATGGACCCTTCCAGTCCTTCTCCATCAGCAGGGACACATAATGTAGTTTGTTACTGGTATTATGCATTGAACTCTATTTCATAACAGTTTATACCTCAGGGCCAGGGAATGATTATCTGAAGATGGTGTTCTTGACTGTAGACAATTGACTACCTAGCATTATTTTAGTGGCAGCAAGGTCACCCAGAAAGCCTTCAACCTACACATATGTTTCTTATGTGCTTACCTCTGGTGCCTAAAATTTCTCCTAAAGATATTGATTTAAATTATAAGAGTATCATTCTGAAGTAAAACACAAATCACTTTGGAAAGCCAATTAACTTATCCAATTTGTAACAATGAAGTAGCTCTCCAAACATTGGTTTTAATGGAGAGGGCTGGAGAGAAGTTAGACATGTATTGGAAGCTTATTCTGGGTCCTGCCTAAGCAGAGTTTACCCTGAAGGGATTGACATCTCTGGAGAAAGAGAAGCACCTAAAGGGAAAATGAGTTTGGAAAGGAGCCAGAAGAATGTGAGCAAGGCTGACTACACCTCCTCCAAATAAGCACTGGAGAAGTAGATAAAGGTAGTAAAGATCTTGTGTAACACAAATGCATTAGGTTCTTGTGGTTACCTAAGGGACAATCATGAGCAATTACTTAGGTTGTCTGAGCTTTGACTCAGACAAAATATACAAAATATACAAAAGAGCATATTTTGTATTATAGTATTTAGATCGTCACATGAAGAATGGCAATGAAATACGAAAAGGCATTAAAATTGTTACTTAAATCACTTCTCTCAAAATTAAAAATATATTAGTTTTACTGGTTTTGGTCTGATGAGTCTCCTAGATTTGCCAAAATCAATGTAGATAATAACAACAACAAAAAATCTGTATTCTGGGTTACTACCAAGTGGGGTCTTAAAAGACACAGGAATGATCATGTCAATGCTTAAGGGCATAAAATGTTATAGGACTAAGATATCTTACTTTTTTTTTTCCATACACAGATTTTGCATTGACTGGTTTAGTGGCTGCTTTAGTTTCCTAGGCTGCTCCAGCAAATACCACAAAATGGGTTGGTTTAAACAATGGGAATGTATTGGCTTACAATTTTGACGCTGAGGAAAATGTCCAAATTGAAGCATCAACAAACCAATGATTTTCTCCTTAAGACAAACTGCTGGTGATCCTTGGCTCTTCTGCTACATGGAAAGGCATATGGCAACATCTCCTGCTGTCTCACTTCTCTTCTGGGTTTCAATGAATTCAGCTTCTTGTTTCTGTGGCTTTCTCTCTCTTTGTCTGAATTCCATTCTCCTATAAAGGACCCCAGTAATAGGATTAAGACCCATCCTGACTTAGGTGGCTCACACCTTAACTGAAGTAACTTCATACAAAGTTCCTACTAACAATAGGTTCATACCTGCAGGAATGGATTGAAAATATTATCATGAAGACTATAAAAATTGTTATGAAAATAATGTGATTTAATAATGATATGCTGCAAATTCTGAACATTGCTATACAAATAGATATTTTTGTCATTATGATTTCATAGATTTGCATTAGATGGTATACATTTAATAGTCAGTTTATTTCAAGCAATCCTTGCAATACACACACACACACACACACATAGAAATGTATAGTTACTGACAATGAGAACAAAGGAAAAAGTGGTTAAAGTGCTAAGACAATACAGTGATTTCCATCCTGTGATATTGGGGGATGGGGTGTTGATTGATGACAGATTGGATCTCAAGGGATTATGGGGAAAAGAGAGTTTGTATTAGTGGTATTTTGCTGCTTAACAAATACCACAGATTTGGCCACTTACTCTGGGTTGCCAGTTACCAATAACGATTTCCTTACTTCCTTTTGAGCCCTCATGAGCATTGTGCACCAAATTCAGATTTTTTACAATGAATTGTCTAAAGTAATTTAGATTTTCTCTATCATGCTGTACAAAATCCTTCAATCCTTGGGCTACTTCTGGCTCCCTAAGCCATTTTCACATATTTAAGTATTTGTTGTCCCACTTCCAATACTAAGTCTGATTTCATTCTCTAAAATTGCATAATAAATGATCACAAATTTAAGAGCTTAAAACAACACCTATTTTCTCACAGTTGATTAGGAACCTATGGCTTAGCTTTGTCATCTGTTTCAAGATTTCACAAAAGGCTGCAATCAAGGCATAGTCTGAGTGTGGGGTGTTACCTAAAGGCTTGACTGGAGAAGGACCCACTTCTAAACTCATATAGTTGTTGGACAGAATTTAGTTCCTCAAGCACTGTGGTATCAAGGGCCTCAGTTTCTAACTCACTTTTGATTTCCTCAGTTCTTTGCTACATGGACCTGTCCACAATATTTAAAACATCCTGTATTAGCATTTTGCATGTAATTTACCAATGCTTTCCTAATCCTGAGTTTGGTGGAAAAAGATTTGCAACAGAGGCGTCTGTCTAAGTTATATTAAAGGCATCAAATAAGAACTGTATTAAAATTTTATTTGATTACTTTTTAAAATATAAACAAAAAATTCTCTTTGAGAAGTGTAAAAGTGCAATACAAAGATGTTAAAAGGCAAAGCTGGTAATATTATTTTCTTTCCCATCTTCATTCCCATACATTAATTAGCAACTTGTTTAATATCCTTTCAGATAATTTTCCTTACATGCATAAACGTAAAAACATTCAATCAAATATAAAGACTTTGTATTTACTTTAGAAAAATATAATTGAATAATACACATTATGATGTAATTTGTAAGTCAAAAGACAGAAATCTATCTTTAAAAATAATGGTGTAAGTATACAAATAAGGATAAACATATACTTATATACTATTTTTAAAATAATAGTCTAGTTAGGATATAATTACATTTCATTTACTTAGTGTACACTTTTCTCCCCTCCTCTTTTCATTTTAAAATCTTATGCCCTAAATGCTATTTCCTTCCTATTAATATATACCCCAGAAAACTCATTTTAAAAGCTTGTCTTTATCTTTTATATTTTTCTTCAGCTTTGTTTATCACAGGTATATAGCCATTATTTGCTTTCCAGAAATTGGTGCATTTTTACAGTTGTATGTTAGTCTACTCAACCAAGCCCAGTCTTCTGCAAATCCTTAAACATCAATAGGAAGAAACTAATGCATTCTGTTTAATGGCTATATTATGTCCCACATTATGGAGCTGTCTTAATCCAATCTCTTATTTCCTTAATGATGGTCATTTTTTTTCCAGTTCTTGGTCACTGCGAACTATGCTACAATAAATATCTGTGGAAGTATAACTTCTTGAAGTTTTTTACCAAGCTGACATGAAGTTAGTTCTTCCATACTTGTTCAACAAAGCCATCAGGGTACAGACCAAATTTAAAGGAAGGGAGTAAAGACACAATTTTTCCTTGGGAGAAATCACAAAAATTTGCAACCGTCTTTTATCTGCCATTACTAAAATCAGCCAGTTGTAGAACCCTGAAATTTCTCATCCCCTTACTCTTTTTGTATTAGCTTTTAGCTTATTCAAAGAAATGACCAAGTGTGTGTACGTGTATGAAATTTTAATTGTCACATACACACACAGCAAAGACACTGACTGAAGAGGTACGTAAAAATCACTTTACCAAAGGGAATGTGGAAGGAAGTTTATATCAGTAAGGCCAGTGTGAAGGTATGGTTAGCTCAGGTTCCTGTTGAGATTGCCAAGTAAAGCCAAGGACCAACATTGTAGACTAAGATGCAGGATGCATAGAGGAGTACATCAGAGCTCTTGGGGCAAACTTTGGTGAGGACTCAAATTTACAATTTTGGCACGTCACCTTTTAGGAGAAATTGGCATGAATAATGGCAAATTAAAATTATTTTTGGAAACAAATATAACCCTGTTTTTACAAAAACATCTTATTTGCACACAGCTTTTTAAAAAAATGACCCTTGCATACATGATCAATACTAGTCAAAGGAAACTCCGATGCTTCTTATTTCTATTCTTTGTCCATTACCCACTAGCTTCACGACCTAAAAATATTTTGAGAAAAATATTAAATTGCCTATTATTATGGAAGTCCACATTTTCAGCAGTTGCAAGATATACAAAAATTAGACAAACCTGTTTTTATTTTTGAGGAACATGCTAGAATGTAGTAACAAGGCACATCTGTGAACAAAATAAACAAAATTGGAGAGTGTGCAAAATTTAGTTCTGGAGGATTGAATTGTGTACTCAATTTAGACGTTTTTATTCTTGTCCTGCATTCTGGTGGCTGTGGACCCATTGTAGACAAGATCTCTTCAAGATGTTACTTCAGCTAAGGTATGACAGCATGAGAATCAAATGGTTTTAGAAGCCAGGAAAGTTTGCTGTGTGCATTGCCAAGGAGCAGAAAAATGAATGACCAGGATTGCCAGCAGACAACCAAAGAGTGCCAAAGTTGTTGGGAAGAAAGTATTTCCTTGCTAATGCCCTAATTTGGGTCTTTTCCCTAGCCACTGAATCATGCGTCAATTCCCACTGTTTAAGCAAATCTGTTGTATGGTATTTGTTTTAGAAGTTGAGAAAGTAAAACAGGAATGTAGGGAGCTTTGTACAATACCTAAAAATATGGAAATAGCTTTGGGAATAAAGTTACTTCAATGAGGTCTTAGAAGAGAATGATTAATGTGTTACTGTAAATTGAAAGAATGGCAATACTTCCTATAAATTGGCAGAGAAATTGCCAAACTTGTGTTCTGGATGTTGATTTGAAAGTAAAATTTGTAAGAGATGAACTTGGATATTTAGCTTAGGAGATTTCCAGGTTAAGTGTAAAAGGTGCACCCCATATTCTCCTTGCAGCTAACTTATAGTATAATGCAAGAAAAAGGGGATAAACTGAGAACTGAATTCTTAAGCCCAAAGAAACCAAAACTTGAGGTTTGGAAAATTCTGAGTCTATCCAGTAGTGTAATGGCAGCACCCCACTTTCTGGAACCAAAAACTGTTTTACTTTCCCAGCTGCTAAACCAAATACCATATAATAGCTTCTCTTAAACAACAGGAAACAACTCTATCAAGGACCTCTCTGAGTTCTCAGGAAGATAGCCCTCAGAAAACATGGCTCCATGTGAGGGTTTAACTGAAAGACACTTTGCCAAATAGGTTGTGAATGGACATGGATCTAGTGAGCTACTTCAGTGAAAGCCAGGATTGGTGGTGCAGGTCTGGAAAGGATCTGTGGAAAGTCTTTCTGTCTGATGGTTTGGATCCCTGTGAACTTTACACAAAGCCAACAAGGATTTTGAAAAATTTGTATGAACAGAACCACTGCCAGCCTAGACTGAAAGGGACAGAGAAGGAATGAATTGAAGAAAGAATGACTACAAGGGCAAAGTTATGGAAGTCAAGATTTTGACTGAAGAGATTTCCCCAAGCCAAGACATTGGGCTTACTCATGTGTGTGTAAAGGTCAGGTCCATTCCTGTGCTCTAATTTGGCAGGCCATTTCTATCACAGTGCTTGCATGGATCAGATCTTGTGCCCCATTTAGCAAGGCAAGTGCTACAACCCCAATATTCAGAAATTGTGTGGCCTGTACCCCAACATTTTCAGAGAGCCTGACTGCCAACTCAATGTTCAGCATGGGGCCTGTGTACTGACATTTGTGTAGACTAGTACCTCTCCCAATGTTAGGAGAATGTAGGGCCTTCAACCTAGTATTCAGAGAGAGTATTACTGCTGCACAAGCTATTGGAAGGGTAGGGCTGCCACTCCATCCAACCTGGAGAACAAAACATGGATCCATAGATGACTTTGAGACCTGTTAATCTAATAGAGTTTGCACTTCTCAGTTCAACTTCTTTGGGACATGCTGAAAACATGTTGGGACTCTTTTTTTCCTTCCAATTTTTACCTTCTGGAATGGGAATGTCTATCCTATGTCTGTTCCACAATTTCCTATTTGAAGTAAATACATTATTTTTAGAGATTCACATGTCCACAGAGGGGAATTTTGCCCTAGAATAGACTGCAGTCATAATCAATTTTGATGAGACTTTGTACTTAGCATTTTTACTGAAATGGCTTAAGTCTATTGGGATATTGTAATGGAGTTAATGCATTTTGTTGTGGGAAGAACATATCATTTTGGTGTCTAGATGGATATGTTCTTGATCTTGGTCCATATTCTGGTGTATGTGGACCCATTGCAAATAAGATCTCTTAAAGATGTTACTTCAGTTAAGGTGTGGTCCCATCGAATTGTTTTGGGATTTAATCCAAAATACTAGCCTCCTTTGTATGCAGAATGAGAATCAAAAAGACATAGAAGCCAGGAGAGGCTTCCATGTGCCTTGCCATGTGACACAAAAGCTAAGGACCCAGTTTCTCCTGCAAACAGCCACAGAATGCCTCAGTCTTTGAAAAGAAAGCATCACCTTGCTGACACCTCAATTGTGCACTTCTCTGAGCCTTAAAAAGATAAGCCAATAAATACCCACTTTTAAAGACAAACTTTTTTATGTCATTTAGCAGCTGGGAAATTAAAACAGTAGTGGATGCTATACTTTCATAAAATCATTGAAGTGATATTGGATTACAGAAGATTGGAAAAAGGCAATCAGCACACTTAATGGAAAAAGTTGCATTTAAGATAAACATTGGAGAATTGTAATATTTTTAAATGGGGACTTAAAAGAGACTGTTCCATTAATCAAATAAACAGGATGAACAATGAAAAGGAAATTGAAGTCTTTAAACAGAGAATCTAATGAATTTCTTAGAATGTCTCCTTGCACGTTAGGAAGAGAGTATAGATTTAATATAATGAAGTATTACACTAAAATCACTTCTGTTCCTTTCCAGATATGGATCAATTAGGTGGCACGAGTGAAGAATTAAAAGTTCAGTCTTTGCTAAAACTGTTGCAGCATTCATTGGGGGGAAACACAGAACCAGAAATCTAACTAATCTCATGTTTGCTTAACACAGAAGAAGGCAGGCAGAGACTTTAGAGACTTAAGTCCCAAATGTCATTAGCTAAAAATATAATGTGATATGTCTCTTGTTCACCTACCAGATGCATGGAGAGAAAGAGTTGCTCAACTCAGAGTTCTGAGTTGCCAAATCTAAAGAATGTAGGAAAAATAGACATTTATTTTTTAAGAAAGTTGTGGGGTCAACTCTTAAGGAATTTTTAATAACTTATTTTATATCTACTTACTCCATTAAATAAATTCTGAAATCTAATGACCAAACAGTATCTTCTTTTTGGAGCTATGTGAATTTGATTGACCTCATTTGTGTGAAGCATAGACTTTACTAATTAATATTTTAACCAAGATTCCTAAATAAGCCATTATTTTTACCTCTGAGAAAGTGTATCACTGTACTTATTAATTTGATTTGTTCTGTTTTTTTTTAGCTGAGATTCCACATTAAGAGAACCAATATGTGTAAATATTTACAAATTCAAGTCCATATGGACCACATATCACAATATTTAATTCTAGAAAGAATTAAAATCAGAGAAAAACCCACATTCTAATTTTTATATAGCAACAGAGATACAAACATATAAACATGGACACACACATATACAAGAAATGGAATCCTATATATTTACAAAATATTTATCATTCCCCTTCCCATTTTAATTTTCACTAGAAACATCAATGGAAATTCCAAAGAGATGCAAGTAAATTTGTTAAATTCTGTTTTTGGGAGCTGATGTGAATCAAAGGGTTAAGGGTCTGCTTCCCACATGGGAGATCCTCAGTTTGTCCCTGGTGCCTCCTAAAACCAAAAGCAAACAACAAGCAAACAAATGAAAAAAAAAAGAAAACAAACAATTCAGGGGAGCCAATGTGGCTCAGTGGTTGAGTGTCGGCTTCCTGCATACTTAGTCCTGGGTTTAATCTCCAGCCCTGGCAGCACAAAAATAAATAAATAAATAAATTATATTGTTCCCACTTCTTCATAGAATTTTTGTTAGTTTGTTAAGAGATGTTGTTATGACAGTCACACAATTGGGTTATAAAAGTTATGAAAAAAAAGTGAGGAAAAATGATAGTAGGGAGCTAATGTGGCTCAAGCAGTTGAGTGCCCACCTTCCACATGGGAAGTCCCAGGTTCACTTCCCAGTGCCTCCTAAATGAAAAAAAAAAACTGAGAACAAGCAATGAACAAAAACAACAAGCAAACAACGTGCAGACAGCCAGCATACAGATGAGGGAGCCAAGTCTGGGGAAAAGAAAAAAAAAGTCATAATAAATTTAATAAAACATGCCTCATGTTTCAGTTAACACTAAAACACCATAAAACATAAACATTGACATAATAATTATATGTAATAATTTATATACAATATCAATGTCAGTGATATGCTCATTTTTGCTGAAGCTTTAAATTCATTTTTGTTTCTTGAGAAATGAAATAAATGTGATCAATTATGTTGTCTATTTGTTTATTTATTTTCAAATATATGAGATGTTCAATACTGTATCATTTTGCCTTGTCTGCTTAGCTTTGGTGTTTACTTGACATTAGTGTAGTTTTAGACATGAAATGAGCTTTCAGTTCAATCAAATCTTCTGCCTGTGAAAAGGCAATAGAGGCAAGTACATCACATATCTCATGAATGACATCTAGATTTAGAATCAAAGTTTCTTAACTTCCTAACTCAGACTTTTAAAAAAAATTTCAACCAGAAAACAATGTCTCTTTAAAAGTAACACTTGTCTGGGTATTTTTCAAGGATAATAAATAAGAAGATTTAGAGAAAAATAGGACTTTCTGCTTTACACATAATAGCGTGTGGATGTCCAGATAGTTACATATGGATCAACTATTTCTTGATCATTTTGGTGATATTTTAGAACAAGAACAAAGAAGAATAGACAGGGGAAATTTCTCCACCTTGACTGAATTCCTTTTTTGGTAGTAACTACTAACTTTGAGATCAAAGAGACTCTATTCATTGTAATTCTAGTTATTTCATTAATATTCTGGCAAACCTTGGAATGATCATTCTAATTAGACTGTATTCCCAGCTTCAGACACCAATGTACTTTTCCCTCAGCCACCTCTCCTTCTATGACCTCTGCTATTCCACAACAACTGGGTCCAAGATATTCGTGGACTTCTTTACCAAGAACAGATCAGTTCTTTATTTGTTTTTCTACTTAATTCTTCATCTTCTGTGTCTTTGCAGATTCGGAGTGTTCTCCTGTTGGCAGTGATGGCCTTTGATAGGTACAAGGCCATTAGCAACCCCTTGCTCTGTACAGTCAACATGTCCAGCAAGGTGTGCTCCATGCTCAAAGCTGTGGTTTACCTGGTAGGAATGGTTGATATTCTGACACATATGGCATTAACATTCCATTTATGTTTTTCTGGGTCAAATGAGATTAATCATTCCTTCTGTGATTTACCTCTTCTTTACCTTATTTCTTGTTCTGATACATGAGTCAATGATTTGGTATTATTCTCCTTTTTTGGCTTCATTAAACTGACTATCATAGAAGGAGTTCTAGTGTTCTACTGTTATATCATCTTCTCAATTTTAAAGGTCCACTTAGCTTTGGGCAGTTTCCAAGGTTTATCCATATGTATATCCCACTTCACTGTTGTTGCAATTTTCCAGGGACCTATGATCTTCATGTATTTTTGGCCCAGTCTTCCCGGTCACCAGATGATGACAAAATGATCCCCTTCTTTTCCACATTGGTGTAAACCATGTTAAACCCCCTATTTCATCATTTATGGATCAAAGACAGAAAGAGTCCCTGGAAAGACTGAAAAATAAATATTGTTTTAAATATATATGTTTACACACATATGTATATATACATGTACACACACAGGCATACAGTTTTATTCTTCAACTCATAAAATATTGTACAAAGTTGCCTCAAATTATCTAATACACAAATTATTACTTTTAATGATATCAATATTTTATAGCTTCTTTTATATGTCATATATCATTCTGTGTCTTCCTTCTATTTAAGTAAGGTATTCTCTTTTTTGAGAACTTTCCAATCCTCTTATTTTGCCAAATTTTCATTTGTTTAATCTGATTTTTACTTATTACTTGAATTTTCTTAAGAGTTACTTTGTGTTTAGTATATGCCTGTTACACTTTTAGGTGCTCTGTATTTCATGGTCAATCCAATAATTTCTATAATAACAAATCACATCATCTACTGGAAATGAGAAACATTAACTAAATCATACAAATAATTCACACTAAAGTGCAAAACACCATAAAGTAAAATGTCAGAATTCAAAGCAACATGTTTAAATTTAGTGTGCAGGGAAGAAAAGTTTATTTGAAATGAAGACTTATTTTCAGATATAAATAATGAGTAGAGATACAAATTGTGGAGAGGAAAGAGTTCTAGTTAGAGAGTTTGCTAATTAGATATCCTAAGTGGCTTGGACTATGCTTTTTTAGAGGAAGTGACATCCATCAGGACTAGGTTATAAATAGCAAAACTAAGTCTTGGTAAAATAATCCTTTTGCTATAATTCCTAACTTACTCACTTCATCCAGGAAACTTCTCTTCTCTTTTCCCTCCTTTTCAGCTCTAGTTAAATGCTCCCTCATTGTGGTTCATAAATGTTCCTCCTCAAAGAATCATTGCATCTATTACTGTTTGTTAAATCATCACCTACATTGAGTTTGTGAGCATTCTGTGCTCAATGACTACTTCATCTCTGTTATCTCATGCACATGCATTACATCTGTGATACAGAATGTGACCACAAACTAATAAATAACAAAACCCACACTCCCAATACATTTTTTTTTTTGAGGAACTGGGGCTGGGGATGGAACCCGAGACCTCATATATGGGAAGCCAGCACTCAACCACTGAGCCACATAGGCTCCCTTGAGTTGTTGTTTTTTGATTGTTTGTTTGCTTGTTGTTTTGTTTATTTGGGGGAGGTACCAGGAATCCAGTTCAGAAACTCCCATGTGTGAAGCAGGTGCTCAAACATTTGAGCCACATCTTCTCCCCCTAATACTTTTTATTATTTTATTTTATTTTTTTAATATATGCTTTTTATTTTTTTAAAGATACTTAGATTACATAAATGTTGTATTAAAAATATAGGGGATTCCCATATGCCCCACTCCCTACCCCTGACACTTTCTCCCACATTAACAACATCCTTCATTAGTGTGGTACAATTGTTACAATTGGTGAACACATTTAGGAGCATTGCCACTGAGCAAGGATCATAATTAACATTGTAGGTTACACTCTATCCCGCACAATTTTGTAAGTTATGACAAGATATATAATGACCTGTATCTGTCATTGCAATGTCATTCAGGACAATTCCAAAGTCCTGAAAATGCCCCCATAGTACACCTATCTTTCCCTCTCCCTCCCCCTCAAAACCTCCAGTGGTCACTGCTTCCACATCAATGATAAAAGTTCTTCCATTGCTAGAATCACAATAAGTCTATAGTAGAATAACAGTAAGTCTACTCTAGTCCATTTTTTCCCCAATCCTGAGGATTCTGGGATGGTGATGCCCACTCCACCTGTAATTGAGAGGGAGCTTAGATCCCATGGGGCAGACGGATGGGACTATTTTGCTTGCAGTTGCAGTTGCTCTCTCTTCCTTGGGATGATCGTTGTCCATCATCATCTCCATTTTAGTTGTCTTGGATGAGTCCAGTGTATTGGAGAGTAGATGTTGCAACTCTGCTGTGATTCAGTGCCCAACCAGCACATGGACAGCTAAAAATTTAAGTCTCTTGGATATAAACCTCTCACCTCCAGTGCTAACTATAGGTTCAAATAGAAGGGCCAGAAGAATCATGTCCCCTAATATATTTTAAGGTGCTTATTAGATGTCAGTGAAAACAAAATTAACTGAATATAGTATGTGCCTAGATATATTTTTTATAGCTTGTAAGAAAGAAAATAAATGTACATATTTTGGATGAGTACACAAAATTTGTGGCTCTGTAAAATATTCATTAGCGTACTTTCCTGGAATTTACCTACTTCATCTGTCTCTGTTCAAGTTTTCTGATATCAAAACACTGGAAGCAGGTTATTGAGAAGACATCGATATGGCCAAATATATCAAGGAACTGTCAAGACTCAAGGACACTGTTAATTATCCATTACAATTGTGTGTGCTAAAAGCCAAGTGTCTTAGATTATTTAGGTGTCATTGTAAAATGTCCCTTGTGGGAACATTTCAGAATGGAAATAAAACCCATGAAGCAGCAATGCTTTTCAATATGGCAGGTCTAATTGGAACTCTGTAACATATTAGAGGGAAGTACGTCAGTGGAAAATGTATGAGAATGCTTGTTTGGGGAAAAAAAAAACGTGTTAATGAAACCTTTAATTTTCTCAATTAACCCACAGTCTTTTAGAAATCTTACTTATGAGCAGCAGCATGATAGAAAACATTGTTTGAAACATATTAAAGTCCAAAATAAGTGGGAGATCAGTGGATTATCACTAATTTGGAAGATGTAAACATGTCATCTAATTAATTCATCTCCATTCCATATGATAGACACTTTTGATGTGCTTCTTTATCCTTTTAATCACATCTTGTGGTGTGACACTAAAGGGAAGGAAAATTCAAACCCAATAAATGCAGTTTTATACACTCAATAAATGGATGTCTAAAAATAGAATACATCAATTTAATTAAATACAGGCTTCCTCTCCCTGAATTTGTATAATTCAAAATTGAATGATCACTTACTGGGATTTTGTTTTGGGGATTCATGAGTCAAATAGGAACTTGAAAAAGATGGTCCAAGCTAATTCTTCTTTCTGAAGATTTTACAAAATATGGGGGAAAATATAACATCAAGTTTTTTATCTAGTCTAGTTTATCTGTTTCAATCTTCACCTTTCCCTCCCATTTATTCTCTCTCCATCATACCTTTCTCACACATCTACCAATGGCTGATATTGTTTGTCCAAATAAATATTATCAATGACTGTAGTTGGTTAAAAGTATATGTATGTTTCTACACCTTGACTCATTCCTTAAGACTTGGCACTGAAATCCCAAATATAAGAATGGCATAGTTATGGAAGATTTGAGTATATGTGTAAAAGAGCAAATAGACAGGTACATACTTGTTAGACTGTTTAAGTACCATTGCAATAATAAAACAGTAATAATAATGACCCAGGAAGTGGGAAGCCTTGTGTTAAATCCAGAAGTAGCAGCTTTTATCAGCTCTGGATATTTTCCTTTAGAAGCATACTATGAAATAGGTACCCAGTGCCACTCTAAATCATTGTGGTGTTTAAAAAGTCAGTCTTTCTTATTGGACCTCAGTTCTCCCTTCATAAAGGAGTAGCTCAAACTAGATTATTTCTAAAGTCCCTCCTAGTTGCCACGTTCTTTCTCTATGTATCAATGATTTTACTCTCGTATAAATTTCCCACTATTGGAGATAGTTTTTAAAAAGATGGATGGCTTCACACAAAAAGACTGCATTGCATCTCTGTGTTGATTTGACATGAAATGACAGTGATAATGATGTTTGTTAGATAGGATAGGTTGCAAATTGCAGAAAGGCAAGTACTTTTAAGTATGGTCCTTTAACTGACCTCTTATTCCACATTTAGATTTTAATAGACACTTCACAGGAGCGGTTATCCAACATATTGATGTTCAGGTAAATAAAAATTTAAAACTCTGTCATGTACCCTGGGTGTTAGAATGGCTAAAAGGAAAACAATAGACAATATCAAGTATTGGTAAGGAGGTGGTACAATTATAGGTCTCACATGGTGGTAGTGGATGTGGGAATTGGCATCCCACTAAGGTGAGGAATTTTCTTGCTTTGTTTGTTTTTTGTTTATTATTATTATTATTTATTATTATTACTATTATAGAAATAATGAAAATATTCTAATAATGATTGAAGTGATGAATGCACAACTATGTGATTATACTAAATACCATTGGTTTGTACATTTTGTGTGAATTGCATGCTTTATTATTATGTATCAATAAAATTGATTTGTTAAAAAAAACTATAAAGAATACTGTACTATAGCTGGACATATTACATACATTATGACCCAAAAATCCCCTTCCTAGTTTTATACTCAAGAGAAGTGAAGGAATATTTCTACACAAAATGTTTGCAAAAGTGTTCAAAATGTTCATAGTGGCATTATGTGCAATAGCATAGAACTGAAAACAACTCAAATTTCTATCAACACATCAAATCAGGGGTTGGAAAATTTTTCTAAAAGAGCTATATAGTATATTTTAGTATTTACAGGTCATAAAGTATCTGCCACAACTACTGAAATATACCTTTTTATTATTAAAAAAGCCATCAACATGCATAAATAAATAGTTTTGACTGTGTTCTTACAAACCATTATGGCTCATACTTTGCCTCTGTGAGCAACAGATTAGAGAAATAACTTATGGTGCACTTGTACATTAGAATATTACACCACAATGAGAATAAATGAACTATTACTGCACAAGGACATTTAGGAATCTCTCAAACATCATGTTGAGTAATAGCATTCAGACAAGAAGGACACACATTATGTTATTTAACTCTTATATAGTTAAAAATCATCTAATACTAATCTACCGTAATGGATATGAATTTATGATGTGGCCCACATGCAGTCACAAAAGTGCTGGTAAAGGCTTTTCTTTTGATCAGGGTTCTGGGTGCAGGGATGTCTGCATTTCTGAAAATTCACTTGATTTATACTTATTTTATGATCATTGTCTATGTATATCTTATCTTTAAAGATTTTCCAAAGACAAAGTTTGTGCACTATTAGACTGTAAGCAACTGCAGATCATTATTATGATTTTTTTAAAAATCTCTGGCAGTTTCTTGTATACAATAAGTTTCCAAAATATGTTTGTAAAGCTGATAAAGCATGGAATTTTCATAGAACATTTTCTTTAAATAA
>JAQZBX010014307.1:0-38777 GCA_029593785.1 Cabassous unicinctus
TGAAGTTAACTTTAATAATATATTTTATTTAGCTCTACTTATCCAAATATTATCATTTCAACATGTGATCAATATGAAAAAAATAGATATTTTATGTACTTTTTTGGGGGGTAAAAAGTCTTCAAATCCAGGGTGTATTTTTTACACTTACAGCACATCTCAAGTCTGAATCGCCCCTTTCAAGTGTTTGCTGGCCACCTGTGGCCAAGGGACTATCTTGCTGGAAAGCGTACGTCTTGAGTTTTCCTCAGCCGTATTCTGAACACTTTAGGCCTGGGTTCCAGGTTTGAAGTGGAAGCCAGGACCTTGACATATTAGTTGTTCAGTTGACTCGGTGGTATATGAAATGAGTTCCGAAAATTATTATTTCTTGGCTGAACATGGCTAGAGCAGGTGCTGAGCCACTTTTAAATAATACACTTCTAAGTAGCAATTCTAAAGACCCAAATGCTGACCTATATCCCCAGCAGGAGCGTTGAATAAATCACTGTGTTACTGAATAAGGCTTCTTTGCTGTGCACATCCCTGAATGAACAGTTTAATTAAAACTTGTGCAGAGATTATAAGGCTTAAGTAAAGCAACGGTCTTATCCTGTACAAGAATATTGGGATTCTCAGCAGGAACCAAACCATCCAATTTTTTTTCATGTATGTTTGAATTCAGGAGAGACTTTAAACTCTGGGAAACTGTTTTTAAAAATTCTACCACTAGCGTGCCTCTCCCAACAGACCTATCCCGGTCCCCCAAGTCATCATGTTAATTTTGAGACAGTGTGAGTAATGGTTAGGAAACGACACCTAATCTGACGGCCAAACAGAGCTTCCACTGCTCGCTTAATAGCTGTGTGACGTAGGCATGTTTCTTGCTTTCTCTGTGCTTAATTTCCTCACCTGTTGAATGAGGATCCTAACAGAGGTGACTTTAAATGGTATATTTTGAGGATTAAATGAGACGTAATTTGTGTAAGAGCACAATGTTGAATAACAGTGGTGTCAGTGGGCATCCTTGTCTTTTTCCTCATCTTAAGAGGGAAAACTTTCAGTCTTTCACCATTGAAGGTGAAGTTAAATGTGGGTTTTTCATATGTCTTTAATCATGTTGAAGAAATTTTCTTCTATTCCTAGTTTTCTAAGTGTCTTTATCTATCAAGAAAGGATGCTGGATTTTGGCAAATGCCTTTTCTGGATCAAATGAGATAATCATGTGGATTTTTTTCCTTCATTCTATTAATGTGATGTATTACATTAACTGATTTTCTTATGTTGAACCATGCTTGCATATCTAGGATAAATCCCAAATGATAATGGTGTGTAATTCTTTTAATGTGTTATTGGATTTGGTTTGCTAGTATTTTTGTTGAGGATTTTTGCATTTATATTTATGAGGGTTATTGGTCTGTAATCTCCTTTTCTTGTGGTATCTTTCTCTGCCTTTGGTATTAGGGTGATGTTGGCCTCATAGAATTAGTAGGGGAATGTTCTCTCCTTTTCAAGTTTTTGGAAGAGTTTGAGCAGGAATGGTGTTAATTATTCTTGGAATGTTTGGTAAAATTCATCAGTGAAACATCTGGTCCTAAGCTTTTCTTTGTTTGGAGGTTTTTGATTACTGATTCAATCTCTATTTTTTTTTTTTTAAGACTTATTTTTATTTATTTATTTCTCTCCGCCCCCACCCTTGTTGTTTGCACTCATTGTCTGCTCCCTGTCTTGGTTTGTTGTGTGCTCTCTGTGTCTGCTTGTCTTCTATTAAAGAGACACTGGGAACTGAACCGGGCACCTCCCATGTGGCAGGAAGGCACCTAATCACTTGAGCCACTTCCATTCCCTGCTTGTTGTGTCTCTCATTATGTATCCTTGTTGTGTCATCTCGTGGGGTCATCTTGTTGTGTCAGCTTGCCTTGCTAGCCTGTTGCATCAGATCACTGTCTTGCTTGTCTTCTTTAGGAGGCACCGGAAACCAAACCCAGGACTTCCCATTTGATAGGCAGGCACCCAACTGCTTGAGCCACATCCACTTCCCTCTTTATTTATTACTGGTCTGTTGAGATCTATTTCTTCTTAAATCAGTGTAGGTAGTTTGTGTGTTTCTAGAAACTTGTCTGCATGCAATTCATAGCATCCTTTTTTAATCCTTTTTTATTTCTTGGGGTTGATAGTAATGTCCCCTTTTCATTTCTGATTTGCATCCTTTCTCCCTCTCCCTCTCCATCTCCATCTCCATCCCCCTTCTTGCACCAGTCGACCTAAAGATTTGTTGATTTTATTGATCTTTTCAATGAACCAACTTTTGGTTTTGTTGATTGTTTTGTTGTTTTTTTTATTCCATATGTAATGCATTTCTGTTAATCTTTATTTCCTTCTTTTTGCTTGCTTTGGGTTTAGTTTACTTTTCTTTACCTATATCCTCCAATAATGACGTTAGATCTGTGGTTTGAGATTTTTTTCTTCTTTTTAAATATAAGTAGAGCAATACATTTCCCTCTCAGCATTGCTTTTGCTGCATCCCAGAAGTCTTAGTATGTTGTGTTTTCATTTTCATTCACCTGAGGATATTTCCTGATTTCCCTTGCGATTTCTTTTTTGACCCATTGGTTGTCTGAATGCATTGATTTCCACTTATTTTTAGATTTTCCAGTTCTCCCTCTGTTATTGATTTCTAGCTCCATTCCGCTGGGGCCAGAGGAGATACATTGTGTAATTTCAATTTTTTTTTTATTTATTGAGGCTTGTCTTGTGACTCAACATATAGTCTTTCTTGAAGAAGGACCCGTGTGCACTAGAGAAGTGTATTCTGTTGCTTTTGGGTGAAGTGTTCTGTATATATGTATCCATTTGGTCTAGTTGGTTTATAGTACAGTTGGTTTGTAGTATAGTTCAGGGGTTCTTAACCTTTTCTGTTCCACGGACCCCTTTGCCAGTCAGGTGAAACCACAGACCCCTTTCTCAGAGTGTAGCAGTAGATAGTTTTATAACACTCAACTAGCATCAGGTCTAACAACTACCGTAATTTCAAAGTATGGATGAGCGTAGGCGATTTTTCAAGATATGCAACAACTGTAATGTGATATGAAATAAATATGACTGTAATTTATTGCATGATTCATAAGTGAAGGAAATGCTAGATTTCAGCTAGAGGTCAGAAAAAATAAAGATAAGAAGTTGATTTTTTTCAATTCAAGCTCACGGATCCCCTGAAATCCATGGACCCCTGGTTAAAAACTCCTGGTATGGTTCAAGTCTTCTATTTCTTTATTGATCTTCTGTCTAGATGTTCTGTCCATTATTGAAAGAGCTGTATTGAGGTCACCTACTATTAAGAACTAGAAAGAAATAAGAACCATCTATTTCTCCCTTCAAATCTGTCAATATTTGCTTCATATATTTTGGGGCTCTGCTGTTGGTGCATGCATATTTATAATTGTTATGTTTTCTTGTTGAATTGATCCCGTTATCAGTATATAGTGTCCTTCTCTGTGTCCCCTGTAACTGTGGGGTTTTTTGTGTGTGTGTGTTTTTAATTAAAGTCTGTTTTATCTGATATTTGTATAGCTACTCCACTTCTCTTTTACTATTTGCATGGAATATTTTTTTTCCATCCTATCACTTTCAACCTGTCTGTCTTTGAATTTAATGTGAGTCCCTTGTAAATAGCATATAGTTGGGTCATCTTTTTTTTTAAAAAAAAGAAAAGATTTGTTTTATTTATTTCTCCCCACCCCCTCGTTGTTTGTATTTGCTGTGTCCGTTTTTTGTGTGCTGGTCTTCTCTTTCTAGGAGGCACCAGGAACCGAACCCAGGAACTTCCCATGTGGAAGAGAGGTGCTAATCGCCTGAGCCACCTCTGCTCCCTGCTTTGTTGCATCTGTCATTGTGTTTCCTCGCTGTCTCGTTTGCATCATCTCACTGCATCATCTTGTTGCATTAGCTCACTGCGTCAGCCTGTCACATCAGCTCGCTGTCTTACGTGTCTTCTCCAGGAGGCACCAGGAGCTGAACCCAGACCTCCCAAGTGGTAGGCGGGAACTCAGTTGCTTGAGCCACATCCACTTCCCTAGTTGGGTCATCTTTATCCATTCTGCCAATCCCTGCCTTTTGACTGGAGAGTGTGATTCGTTTACATTTAAAGCAACTACTGATAATTCAGGACTTTCTTCTGCCATTTTGCTATTTGGTCTTTGTAGATCTTGTATCTTTTTTGTCCCTCAATCCATATTTATTTGTTTATATTGTACCATATTGAGTCTTTTCTCATTTCCTTCTGTATTTATTTCTCAGATATTTTCTTTGTAGTTGCCATGGGGCTTAAATTTAACATCCTTAATCTGTAACAATCACTATTTGATTTGATGCCATCTTGACATAAATGCATACATGCTGTTCCTATGCTCCTCCATCCGAGGGGAGACAGTTATTCATGTTAAGCAAAGGTTAAAGCAGTCTTCCTGGCTTAAAGAGGAAAGGGAATATTTAAATTAAACCAGGAAGGGAAGTGAAAATCTTGCTTAGCTCCAATTAAAATAAATAGCCCTCATCCCCTCTTCCTGGAATGTTAGCTGGTCTTTGCTAATGCTTCAGACTTCAGCTCTCTCCGGGTTAATTGATCAAAACTTCTTCCTTACCTAGAAGCACTAATATTTTCTGCCATCTCTAGACATGGCTATAATACTTGACAAGTAAAAGCCACTGTTTAAAATACACATGGCCCCGATGTTTTTTATTATTTTAAATGTTAGTCATGCTAAAGTATCTGCTAAGACCTCCAAAGCAGGGAACCCAGGAACACACTCAGTTACAGGCTTTCCCTTTTCTTTCAGTTCCACAAGGAGAGGTTCAAAATTGACATGCCACATCGATTTAAAGTCTACAACTACAAGAGCCCCACTTTCTGTGAGCACTGTGGAACCCTGCTGTGGGGATTGGCCAGGCAAGGGCTCAAGTGTGATGGTGAGTGTAAGGTTTGGGAAGTAAGCATTGGCCCAAGTATGGAGCCACTTACGGGGTAAAGTCACAGCCTTAACGGGAGGCACAGGGAGAATGTGGAGGGAGGGTATTGACAGGCAGCCCAGACAAGCCCCCATAATCATGTGGGAGATTGTCCCAGGGCCATCAGGTCCTGTTGCTCTTTTCCTTCCACCCCATGGTACCCTAATACTCTCATTCCAGAAAAGTGCAAAAATGTTCAGGTTCAAGGTCAAGGCTCCTGCCTTCTGTTGTACCATAATCCTCAGGAGAAATGTAAGATTGTGTTTATCCCACAACCAATCCCTTTGCCAAGAATCCCTCTGGCCTACATTATTGTTTCCTCCATTTGCTCTGGGTCTGCCCTGCACTATTCAGGCATGTGCAGCTGTGCCGGGCCTCGGCCCTTTTCCTTGGCACCAGCCAGTAAAATTCTCTTTGTAGTCCTACTAGCAAGCCAGGCCGGCACGTGGATTTGTCTGATGGCCCTGCGTGGAGGACACTCTGAGGTCTAAGGGTGAGAGCTGTGAACTCCAAGTGCCCAGAGAGCAAGCGGCCAAGGCCAGCTCTGAAGGCCATTGCCCTTCTCTGATCTTTCCTCAAAGGCTGGAATTAGAGTAGAGCCCAAACCTGCTACTTTTTACTAATGAAGTTATTCAGACTTACCTCCAAACAAGAAAAAAAGAATAAGGCTTACTTGCTATAAAACTCCAAACTGTTAAGGCAATAACCTTTAAGAACTGAGATGATGTTATACCAAGATTCAGTTTAGAGTTGAGAAGAAACAAATTCCGACAAGGAGAGACCTAGCTCTGGAATGACAAAGTGCCTCTGCGTTACCCGTGGGGCTCCAGGTTTGAACAGGGCCTGGATGACATAGTCACAAAAGGAGGGGGACCTGCTGCAGCAGAGACCCTTTCTATTCTAAATAATTAAACATAACTCATTTTCTTTTTTCATGGGGGACCTGTTTTATTTTATGCCACTGATTAATGTAGGTCTTATCTCTGATAGAAGTGGCTGCCTTGAGACACGCAGTTATCTCCAGCCGTTTCCTCCTTCTTCGTACCACTTGCTTTCACAGGGCTGGTAGAGCCAGGAGCCACATCTTCATGGAGGATAGAGAGGACCGAGGCTTTCGGATCATAACCTAAGGCAAAAATCACATCTAGCCAAACAAACCTTGACAACCCTTCAGAGATCAAAACTACCACTTGTACGCTTTTCTCTACACCTGTTCACGAATAAAATACAAGGCACGGGTTACTTGTACACGCATTTCATAAGGAAATCAAAGGCAGAATACAATTCCAGTTTTCTAATCATATTAACAGAAACATCAGTAATTGAATTCTCATCAGCTGAGACTCCCGTGTCGGTCTCACGGTTGACAATTTTCCTTTCCCTCGGGCCGGCTCCCCACTTGCTGAGGTCAGGCTGGTCCTGAGGACAGCAGGATTCTGCTGATTATGCCCTCCAAGGCTTAGAACTTCTGGGAGATTCCTTCGCATTATTTCACGGCTCACAGGCCCCCCTTTGTTCTGCTCCTCTTTCCTAACATTCTTTCTTTTCCATTCCATTCTGTCCTCTCCCACTGTCTCCTGCTGCTTTCCAGTCGCTTTCCCTCCCCCCTTCCCCCCCTTTCTCCTACCCCCTTTCTGTCCCCCTATTTCCTTCCCTCCCTTTCCTTCCTCCTCTGCGTTTTCTGCTTCCCCTCCCTCCTCTCGCCCACCTTCCTTTCCTTTCCTTCCTTCCCGTTTGCCTCCACATACCTTGTCCTCAACTCTTCTCTTCTCCCTTCTCCTCTCCCGTTCTCCCCTTTCTCTTCCTTCCTCCCCTTGCCTCACTCTCTTTTTATCTTGCCTTCTCATAAACCATTTGCTTAAATAGGGCTTCCTTTTGACCTAAACCCTGTCCTCTTTCTCTGTGATAATTCCTATGACAATAGTCATCAAAAGGCACTTTTTACACTCACAGAAATCCAGCTACCACCTGATAGGTTAGTAACAAAGACCTAAGCAAGACGTTAATCCAGGTGGGGATGGTGCCCTTTCCTCACCACTGTGCGTCAGAGACAAGCGCAGATCTTTACTAGTTTAAAGAGCAAAGGGGAAAAAGCTCAGTCTTGTTGTCCTCGTCCTCCCTGGCTGCCTGCTTTGCACTGCAGGACGGAGTGAGTGCTAGGAGCTGTAACCTAGACCCACAAGCCAGCGGGAGTCCTGCTGACAAGGCAGAATTCCAAAGGCTGGAGCATCTTTATAAGCAGCATTTTTACTGTATTAAAGGTTTTTATTATCCACGAAAGATTTCATTCCAAATGGAGTTTTGTGAATATACCCATCCGTATATTCTGGAACAAAGAATAGCGTATACTGGTGGGCATAGGGAAGGCTGTTTTGTTTTGTTTTGTTTTATTATGAACTAAGGAAGAGTGGACTAGTTAAAACTAGAGAGGAAAGCTGCTAAAATTTCACCTAAAGAATTTAACATGTTTTTTTTTTTTTTCAATGTAATAAGTAATGAAGTTAAAAGAGAAATTGAATTGGTTGAGCACGGACTCCAAGCCAGGCACTGTGGTAAATTCTATGTGCTAATAAGCAAGTGAGATTAAAACTGAATGATTATGTAGCTTCTGCTGTCTGATTCCATTGTAACAATCCCTGGGTGTATGGTTTTGTTGAAGCACGTGGTACTTGAGATTAGAGTTTGGAAAGCTTTAGGTTAGATTTTTTTTCATTATAATGGTAATATTTCATAAGCAAAATTTGGACTTTCTGAACCTAATAGTTTCTGTATTATATAGATGAGTAATATTATGTAATAATTGCCTTTACACAGACACTTGCAAACACACACACACATCCACTGGTCACACTCAGTGCAAGTTAGTCCTTTAGTGTGCCGTTTCCAGCACTAAGGAATCAGAATATTCCCCCGGTCATGGTGTCTCAGAGCTAGCAGTGCATGTATCTATGGACGGCCTAGTTCACGGCTACAGAGCCATAATCTCAAGCCCACGGAGAGCGAGCAATGGCCCAAGGTCACTGTGCCAGTGGCAGCTGTGCTAACCGGGTCCAGCACACACATCTCTCCCCTGCTCTTGCCTCAACAACTTGCTCCTTTAACTATTTCCCACTCATCTGTCTTTTTCTTTGGTGAAATCAAATAACATCTTAGGTGACATAAAAATGAAAGGAAACTGGGTTCATTTTTTGGAGCTTCTTTCTATAATTATGTAGTAGATACAAATTGAAGCCATTAACACAGATGTGCAAGAAGTATCATTTCCTTTATGACCTTTATGTGGGGCTCCAATGTCTACTCATGCTGGTGGAAGATTCCATCTAATAATGATTAGGGCCCCCTACCCTTTTTATAATCATGTAAGATTGGGAAAGGTGGAGTATATATAGCTGCCCCAAAACTGGGTAAGAGCCTCAGTGCCTGGCCTCCACTGGTGTCCTCCTTGCCCAAGCCCGCTGTGGTTCTTGAAGCCTATGTCTTTCTGTTTCTGCATCACGTGTGGGGATTTGTGATTTTTTTGGTCAAAACTGGGGTCCCGCACCTGGGGTCTGGTCTCTCCTTAGGTGCACTACACCACTCCTTCTCCTGGCATTGCAAACTAACAAAGAGATCGTCCCTGGCTCCAGGGACCACCCACTGCTCTGTCCTCCCCAAGTCCAGGAGAGGTGGGGGCGCTGCCTTCCCGTTGTCCCTCTCCCTCTTGCTCTCAGAAGCCTTTGCCCAGTCCCTTTCCCCACAGGGATGCCTCACCAGTGGCCCTAGCTTTCCACCCACTCGATTCTCTGGGCCAGGAATAACAGCCTGGAATAATAATATTTCAACAAACTTTCTGGCCACAGTGAGAAAATGGCACCATTATTCTGGAGAGGCTGGTTGTTTGGTTTGCTTTTGACTGGGTCATCAACAGCTTCTGGCATCCTTAAGGCACAAGTTCCCACCTCGACCAAACAAGTGCCATCTGCCTTTCTTTGCCTTTGTGGTAGCATTGGACATAAGTAAGGTGTAGCATTTTGTTGTTGATAAAAGGGGTTGATGAAAATAAAGATGGTGACGGATGTAGGAAAAATTAGATCCTAAGGAGAGGCTCAAAGGAGGGTGCCACAGGGATGGTGGTGGGAAAGTTCCTTTTTTCTTTATCAAGTACTGTTGGCAGGCTCTGGGAGACGCCATTCATGCCCAAACAAGGGAGGCTGCCTAATGGCAGTTATTTACATATAAGATTCCCAGGGAGTAAGGAGAATAGTAAAAAAAAAAAAACTCAATATGGAAATGTTCCCACCGTTTCCTGTTATTCTTTGTTCTACAGAAATTATTCACTTTAGTAAGTTCAAATGAGTTTTAGAATTCAGGATCAATCCTCTGTGTGTAACCCAGGCATTCACTGGGTTGCCTGCCCCCTCTCAGTTCTGTTCCCAGGAGACCTCGCTGACCCAGCTCTCCCCGACCACTCCAGGCTCATAGCTATGACCCCCTCCACCCACACACACACATAGCACAGGACACATAGCTGTGCCCCCCTCCATCTCTGTGAAACTGTGGTCTCTGGGTCACGTTCCCTCCTCCCACCAACACCCCTTAACTGGACGCACACACATATAGTCCCACCAACTCAATTTTAGTTCTGCAAACTTAGACTGCTCCTTTCTCCTCGGCTTCCAAAGAGAGGGCAGAGAAACTCCTTGCAGCCCAGGTGGGAAAGGTGGAGCCTGGGCTGGGGGTGCTTGGGCTCCAGTATGTAGCATGGGAGTGGAAGTCCTTTCAGATGACCAGCAGTGAGAGCCAATATTGATTTTTCACTTTCAGCAATGGTACCATCTAGACTTAACCTGAGAACAGACTTCCCCCAGTAGCAGGGCTCTGACTCTACCTCAAGAAGGATTCATTTCCATTATTGCCCTGAATCATGTCTGTTCTGAGTGCAGGTGTCAGGGAAGGAGATGAGGATGACACGGTAGCTACATAAAAACACAGCCCTGACCAAATTATTTTTATTCAGCATCTTGCTCTGATGAGAAGATGGGATGACGATTTGCCAGTTGTTCCATCATCCTATGCATGCATAAAACATCCTGCACCCAGGCCGTGGCCGTTGGTTCTGTGACTTCTGCTCACTGTGTTGCTTTCTTCTCTTCAGCATGTGGCATGAATGTACATCACCGATGCCAGACAAAGGTGGCCAATCTTTGTGGCATAAACCAGAAGCTAATGGCTGAAGCCCTGGCAATGATTGAGAGCACTCAACAGGTAGGAAAGGCTTTTGGATTGGCAAACTCGCCAAAATTCAACTCAAGGACTACTTGAGTGTTTTTCTTTTTGATCTGTAGCATCTCTACAGAACAACATGGAATAGATTTCTGAACGCTTGCATAGCCCCTGACTTTCATATTTATTCCCCTATCTCCTCTCTGAGATACCTATTAGTTAAACCATTTGTATTGTATGTATCTTTCTTAAATTCTTTGTGGAATGAGCAGGGTCAGAAACATTAAAATTATTGAGGCTTCATTGCCAGTGTTATATCCAGCATGGTGCTAGATATAAAGTGAAGAATTTAAAAGAAGTTCACAAGATGGTCCTTACTCTTCATGCTAACGTCTATGAAGCAATGAGAAATTAATACCCAAAAAGAATAATAAAGTATTAAATTGAATGTAAATAACAAAAGATTTGGTAGAGTTATCCTTTTAGTATCAAGTCCTCTCCTCCCTCTTAGTACTTTTGGAGTTTCTCTGTTGGTTCAAAGCCAATTGAGGGGCACTCTGGATTTCTCTGTGTTATGTCTCCACCACTTATTATTGTGAGCCTCAGTTCATAAGCTCCAGAAGGATGAGTGTGGCCAAGATCCATTAAATGTTTTCTGAGTATTATATCGGGGCTATCTGTTGGCCTGAGAGAAATTACCTCTTTATTACAATCATCCAGAGAATACCCTCAGAATGCTGAATCTTGGTCCAGGGCATCTTTTGCCTTGCTGTTTACCAGCTTGGCATTTACTGACTGCTGAATTCCTATATCCAAGGATGATCCCTCTTTAAGACCTGGCATTGCTTATGTGAGCTATTTTTCCATCCATCGACCTTTTGTTCTCCCATGTGGATAGCATGGGAGAATCCAGTTAACCCCTCAAAAAGTGTGTAGGAGGTGAATATGTCTTGCTGGTGCATAAAATTTAATAGACATACTCTCACTGGATATGAGATTCAAAAAGAGTGTTGAGAGAAAGAAGAGCTTTGGTTATCCTATGCAATTAAGAATCTTAAATGGCTTTTGTTCCCTTGGACAGCAAGACCTGTCCCATCAGTGGTGGCAGGACTGACTCTTTGTCTGTGTTCTAGGCTCGCTGCTTAAGAGACAATGAACATATCTTCAGAGAAGGTCCAGTTGAAATTGGTCTCCCAGCCACCATGAAAGATGAAACAAGGCTGCCATATTTACCAGCACCAGGGAAAAGAGGTTGGTGTCCTGATCCATAGGAGAATCACTGTCAGTAATTAATCTTGATTAACCTTCACCAGAGACGTCTGGATTTCAGTTCTCAGCTTACCTGGTCTGATAGGTGTTGCTTTGTTATTTTAAGGATTGCAAGTCAGGTCACCACCTAAGAGGCTCCTGCTTCTTAGACATGAAACCAAAATATGCCCCTGCAGGGTACTTTTGTAAGGGGGCAGATGGAAGAAAATGAAATAGGTCTAGAGGAAGCAACTGCAAAATTTCCCTTAAAATTCTAGAATGTTACTTTCTGTCACTTTTTAAAATATATATATTTTATTGAAGTATATCATTCATACATGAACATGCAAAAACAGTAAGTGTATAGTAAAGATTGTGAACTTACAAAATAAACATACATGACATCATACAGGGGTCTCATACATCACCCCTCCACCAACACTTTGCATTGTTGTGAAACATTTGTTACAAGCTATGCAAGAACATTGTCAAAATATTGCTACTAATTATAGTCCCTATCTTACATTTGGTGTATTTTTCCCCCAACCAACCCTATTTTTTAAAAATATATTTTTATTACAGAGGTTGTGAACTTGCAAAACAATCATACACATGTGTGAAATTCCCATACAACACCCCTTCACCAACACACCACACCGTGGTGGAACATTTGTTACAGATTATGAGATAATATCATCAGACTATTACCACCAACCATGGTCCGTAGCATGCATTTGGCACACTTTTTCCATACACCTCCATTATCAACACTGTACATCTTTGGCATTGACGCAAGAATATTATAATATTGCTGCTAACCACAGTCTATAGGTTACACCAATTGTAGTTTTCCCATGCTTCTCCACATTCCCACCACCCTGCAATAGTGATGTACATCTGCTCTTTCTCACAGAAGGACACTTTTGCATTTGTTCCCTCAACCACAATTCTCATCTACCCCTGGGTTCACTGTTTTATTCAGTCCCTAGATTATTCTTTAGCTTTCTTTCAATTGACATTCACTTCCTCAGACTACCCTTTTCAGCCACAATCCTATTTATAAACCAGTTGCTCCTCACTATAATGTGTTACCATCAACTCTATCCATTTCCACACTTTTACAGTCAAGTTAATTAAACCTGCTACATACATTAAGCATCAGTAGTTCTTCTCAACTCTCCGCTTATCTCCTAATAACCTATACTCTAGGTTTTAACTCCATGTGTTTATTCTTCGTATTTGGCTCATATTAATGAGACCATGCAATATTTGTCCTTTTGTGTCTGGCTTACTTCGCTTAGTATAATGTCTTCAAGATTTAGTCATGTTATCACAAGTGTCCCAATTTCATATCTTACTGCAGCATAGTATTCCATCGTATGTATATACCACATTTTGTTTATCCACTCATTGATTGATGGACACTTGGGTTGTTTCCATCTTTTGGCAACTGTGAATAAGGCCACTACGAACATCACTGTGCAGATGTCTGTTCGTGTCATAGTTTTTAGTTCTTCTAGATATATTCCTAGTAGAGGAATTGCTGGATCATATGGAAGTTCTATATTTAGCTTCCTGAGGAACCACCAAACTGTCTTCCACAGAGGCTGCACCATTTTACACTCCTACCAACAGTGAAGGAGTATTCCTATTTCTCCACATCTTCTCCAGCCCTTATTGTTGTCTGTTTTTTTAATAATGGCCATTCTATGCAGTGTTAGATGACATCTCATTGTTGTCTTAATTTGCATTTCCTAATAGCTAGTGATATAGAACATTTCTTCATGTGCTTTTTGGCCATTTGTATTTCCTCTTTGGAGAAATGTCTATTTAAATCTTTTGCCTATTTTTTTTTGTTTTCTTTTTGTTTTTTTCCCATTTTTTAATTGGATTGCTTGCTCTTTTATTGTTGAGTTGTATGATCTCTTTATATAGAATGGGAATCAAACCCTTATTGAATATGTAGTTTCCAAATATTTTCTCCCACTGAGTGGGCTGCCTTTTCACCTTCTTGATGAAGTCCTTTGAATCACAGAAGTATTTAAGTTTGAGGAAGTCTCATTTATCCATGTTTTCTTTCATTGCTCATGCTTTCCGTGTAAGGTTTAAGAATCGACCACCTACCACCAGGCCTTGAAGATGTTTCCCTACATTTTCTTTTAGGAGCTTTATTGTACTTGCTTTTATATTTAGGTCTTTGATCCATTTTGAGTTAATTTTTGTATAAGGTATGAGATAGGGGTCTTCTTTCTTTTGGCTATGGATATCCAGTTCTCCCAGTACCATTTGTTGAATAAACTGTTCTGTCTCAGCTGGGTGGGTTTGACAGGCTTGTCAAAGATCACTTGACTATAGATGTGAGGGTCTGTTTCTGACCCATCAATTCGGTTCCATTGGTCTATGTGGTATCTTTATGCCAATACCATTGGTCTATGTGGTATCTTTATGCCAATACCATGCTGTTTTTACCACTGTAGCCAGGTAATATGATTTAAAGTCTGCAAGTGAGAGTCCCCCAAGTTCACTTTTCCTTTTTAAGATGTTTCTGGCTATTCAGGGCTTCTTACCCTTCCAGATAAATTTCATAATTATGTTTTCCATTTGTTTAAAAAATGCTGGTGCAATTTTTATTGGGATTGCATTGAATCTGTATATCATATTGGGTAGAATTGACATCTTAATAATATTCAGTCTTCCAATCCATGAGCATGGAATGTTTTTCCAATTATTTCGGTCTTTTTAAATTTCTTTTAGCATTATAGTTTTCTGAATACAAGTGCTTTTCATCCTTGGTTAAGTTTATTCCTAAATATTTAATTCGTTTAGTTACTATTATAAAGCTATGGAATTTTTAAACTAAAATTCCAACTAAACTATGGGATTTTTTTCCTGACTTCCTCCTCAGCTTGTGCATTACTAGTGTATAGAAACACCACTGAATTTTGTGTATTGACCTTGTATCCTGACACTCTACTGAAATCATTTATTAGCTCTAGCAGCTTTGTTGTAGATTTTTCGGGACTTTCTAGATATGCAATCATATCATCTGTGAATAGTGAAAGTTTTAATTCTTCCTTTCTGATTTGGATGCCTTTTATTTCTTTTTCTTGCCTGATTGCTGTAGCTAGAACCTCTAGCACTATATTGAACAACAGTGGTGACACTGGACTCCTTGTCTTGTTCTTGATCTCAAAGGGAAAGTTTCCAGTCTTTCACCATTGAGTACTATGTTAGCTGTGGATTTTTCATATATGGCCTTTATCATGTTGAGAAGGTTCCTTCAATTCTTATTTTTTCAGTATTTTTATCAAGAAAGGATGCTGTATTTTGTCAAATGCCTTTTCTGCTCAATCAATAAGATCACATGATTTTTCTTCTTTAATTTATTAATGTGATGTATTATGCTGATTGATTTTCTTGTGTTGAACCAGCCTTGAATGCCTGGTATAAAACCCACTTGATTATGATGACTAATTCTTTTAATGTGTTGTTGAATTCGATTAGCAAATATTTTATTGAAGATTTTTGCATCTGTATTCATTAAAGAAATAGGTCTGTAATTTTCTTTTTTCATAATATCTTTATCTGGCTTTGGTATTAGGGTGATATTGGCTTCGTAGAACGAGTTTGGTAGCATTCTTTCTTGTTCAATTTTTTGGAAGAGCTTGAGTAAGACTGGTGTTAAATCTTCTTTGAATGCTTGGTAGAACTCACCTGTGAAACCATCTGGTCCTGGGCTTTTCATTTTGGGGAGCTGTTTGATGACTTCTTTCTGTCACTTTTAAATGTTTATACATAAATAAATCTATCGTGATGATCAATGGTGGGGAAACCATAGAAGACAATCTTATTCTGCACCTTTGAGACTTTTGGGGGGAAGTTTAAGGCTGGAAAGCAGAAGAATAGCAGAGCCCAAAGCCCTTAATATATTATAACATCATTGAAGTTTATCTAACCTAAAGTTTGAAGGTAGTTCATGAAAGGCTCTGACCACATCATCTGGGAACTGAATAATTTCAGCATCCATTATAAAATACTTATTTTCCTCGGATTTAAGGGAGAATCAAAAAATACATGTAAGTATTAAAAAATGAAAGTGATGTTATAAAGGGAGAGGACCCCTAATTTTTCTACCCCTTCTCTGGCATTGGGTAAAGAATAAATTGAGTTGATTTAAAAAGAAAGATTGGGATTAGATTTGGGAAGGGTCTCCCAATAAAGTAGACCATGTCTCAGAAGTTATCAAAATATATACCAGCATCTGCCATTAGATTTGAATGAATTATACAGTTCAGCTCTTTAACAACTCTCCTCACATTGGCAAATAAATGAGACCCCGCTTTTCCTCAAATTTGCTTAGAATCCCCATTTGTCTATGATTTGACATCATTAAACATTCTCATTTGTTTTGCATATGTGGTCTTTTGCTGACTGGAGAATGTTTCTTAACTTGAAATATTGTTCCATCTATTGGATATACAAAGAGACACTAACCATGCCCCAAATGCCAACATCACAGACAGGAAATTTGTCCCTACAGACAGACGGGGAGACATTAAAGCTCCCCAGGCCTCCTCACCTCTCATGACCTAGCCTCAGAAGGGGAAGTGGAAGAGTGTATATTCTCTGAGTATCTCGAATGGCCGTACATTTTCTCCATGTTAACTTTTAATCCCTGGCTTGCCACTTTTAGAGCCTCAGGGAATCTCCTGGGAGTCTCCGATGGATGGGACGGAAAAAATGTGCCAACTTCCAGATCCAGAACTGAACACAAGAAGACCATCTTTACATATGAAATTCAAAATTGAAGATTTTATCTTGCACAAAATGTTGGGCAAAGGAAGTTTTGGCAAGGTATGATACCATAGTATGTAATTCTACTGACAAAATTCTGGAAATGGAAAAAAACAAAGCTCCTGGTCAGTGGAATCAAACTCATGGGGACCAGAACTCTGTGTGGTTGTGCAGAGAGAGGGTTCCTGAGTATTTTGGGAGAGTTGAGAGATCTCTGAATATGAATTGGAACTTGGAGGACTCGAGTGCAATAGCAGCCTCTGCTTTCTGGGAATCTTTGTTCCCAAAGCCACTTCACTTTGCTTTGAAAGGGTACATCCCACACCCTTATGAGTTTGATATCTTTGGGCCCTAGCATAATGGGGGGGATACCTCAGCCTCTTCTTAGTTCACAGTTTTGTTTTTTTTCCTCTCGTAACTTTCCCAAACCTGAGAAAGAAGACATCATTTAGAAATTATAATCAACTGTCAGTGATGGCAGAACATTTTCAAGCTTGTGAACATTTTTTAGAACATTTAGAGCATTTTCAGGAGGGATGATATGGAATATAGACATTTAGGCTATTTGAGATATTAAGGACAGCTAATGTCCTAATTGTGCCCCCAGTTGTTTTAGATGCTTGGATGCAACTCCTGAGGAAATTTTTAGCCAGTTTCATGAATTTGTGCATCCAAAGCCAGCATTATGCTCAGCACCTGCTTACCAGACTTTGGCAGGAAAACTTACCCAGTTTATTTAATAATCCAATAAACTACAACAGAGCATCCACCACAGCTCAATAACATTGTGCTCCACTTGGGGTTTGGATTTAAACACCAATGCATCACCTTCCGTGGCGTCTACTCTGCCCTGCAAACTGTAGCTAATGCCCATGAATTCGTTGAGCTCGTTTCCACAACAATATGAACCACAGCAGGCTCGTTTGGTGTTAATCCGAGTGTAATAGGCTATTTTACAGCCAGTCTTCATTATAATTTAGCATCGATTAATGTGCATTTATAATGTTACCAAAAATTGAAAGCACATTATGTAGATGGCAATTACCTTTTCAGCTTCTTTATTTTATGGCTGGTTTTGCAGTGTTTTATTGAAAGACGCAATCACCAAAAGAGTCCTTTTAGTTGTTAATGAAATGTTTATCTTTTTTGGTTCCCATGTGGATTTCTACATTTGAACAAGGTTAGGAAGAAAGGCATTAAGTTAAACCTACTAGCCTCCAAAAGAGCAATGAGAGTTTCAGGGAGCCTCTGCTACATGCCCAAAGCTGTACGCTCCTCTCCACCAAGACCCCAGCTCCTATACCAAGAAACCTAGACTGTGGGGCTTGGGGAGGGAGGGGTGAAGGCTCAAAGCAACATAGGACTGCTGCAATTTCCCTTTCTCACAACACTGAGAATACTCCAGATTTGTCTTCCTTCTTTCTTTTGGCTCTGTATAGGAAGTCTGGTTCCTTGCCAAAATGGTAGCCTATATATTCTTGTTCTCTATCTGCTTTTAAGCTGAGAAGAACAAATGGCAAGTTTTCTGGGCCTGCACTCATCATTCATTTACCTGAATTCTCATCGCAGCTCCATCCTCTCTATCAAGCCACCATAAAGCTACGAGCCTGTACTGTGCTTGTTATTGTAAACCTAGACACGTGCATTTCTCGGTACTGTTTTAACAGCATGGCTTCAACATTCCCTAAAAGTCAATAAAAGAAACAAATGACAAATCTTCCTAAAAGCTATCACTTGGGGAGCCTTCTAGAGTTGACAAATCACTTTCCCATGTGGTTATCTCATTTGATTCTCACAACAGTCCTGGGAGCTAGAGAATGCAGTAATCATCTTTTTCGAGTTAGAAAACTGAAGCCTAGAGAGGTTAATTGTCTTTCCCAAATTCACAGAGCTAATAAATGGCCATGAGATGTGATCAGAGCTGGAGTTTTCTGTCTCTAAATGCCAGGTTCTTGCAACTGTCAAGTCTGTTGCTGCATCATTTGCAAAAACGAAAGTTGTTGAACTCTCCATTCTATGCCATCTGGTGTCCTTTTATATAGGATTCATGAAGTCAAGTGGAAAGAGTAAATTTTGAAGTCAGCTTTTCTCCTGAGCAGCTCCATGAATTTGAGCAAGCTACTTCACCTCTTTGAATCCAGTTTTCTTATCTATAAAACAGAAATATTAATATCTATCTTATAAAGTATTAGGAGGTTAGAATTAAACAATTAAATTAGCTAGCATACATAAAATGCTTAGCAAATGCCTGACACATAGCAGGTCCTGAAAATGTTATTAATTTCTGTGCCATCAAATGAAATGTTCTTTAAGTATAAAAGCTATTCCTCATGTATTCTTTTTTGCCTTGAAAAGCTGGGTAAAATTGTAGAGCTACATTTTGTGTCCATTTGCCTTAATGTTCAAGTACAACCATCTCTTCCTCTCCACTGTTGGCTTCTTTTTCCTTCAAGAAGCCTTGAATTACTCAGATTCTTGGGCAGTTGGGGCATACAACTTTTTTAAAAATTGTGGTAACATATATGCAACATAACATTTACCATTTTAACCATTTTCCAGTACACAATTCAGTAGTGTTAATTACATTCACAATGTTATGCTACCAAGACTTTTCAATACCCCAACCAGGAACTTTGTACCAGGGCATGCAATTTTAAATAGAATTTTTCAGCTACTGAGAATAACCCAGACCATTGCATATTGGTCCTGTTAAAACTCTTTAAAAGGTACAGATAGTATGAAACTGTTAGATAATATCCTAAATCAGTGAAGTGCTATATATATGAAGGGGGTGATGGGAAAAGGAATGAGGAGACAGTATCCTCTTTTCTCACCCAAGACTGGTCTCCCCGGCCTTTGTCTCTTTAACGAGTGTGATTCCAAATTCTAAAAGAAAGTTACTTCTTTCCTTTCCTTCTAGGTCTTCCTAGCAGAGTTCAAGAAAACCAATCAATTTTTTGCAATAAAAGCCTTAAAGAAAGACGTGGTTTTGATGGACGACGATGTTGAGTGTACCATGGTAGAGAAGAGAGTCCTCTCCTTGGCCTGGGAGCATCCGTTTTTAACGCACATGTTTTGTACATTCCAGACTAAGGTATGGCCCCAACCTTCCTCCATCTCCAACATGGTAAATCTGCCTTTTCCAAGGGGGGCTGACTCTGGTGCCCTCATTTGGAGAACTGTGGTACTGTGTCTTTATATTTTTTTTCTTTACCTTTTGAGCAACTTTCCACCCATCCAAACAAGTTTCATTTCTTCTAAACACTACTGAAATATTACTTCAAAAAAAAAATTTTTTTTTGAGGTACCAGGGCCGGGGTTTGAACCTGGGACCTCGTATGTAGGAAAGCCAGCCCTCAACCACTGAGCCACATAGGCTCCCCTGAGTTGTTTTTGTTTTTTTTTTTTTTCATTTGTTTGCTTGTTTGTTTCTGTTTTTTAGGAGGCACCAGGGACCGAACCTGGGACCTCCTATGTGAGAAGCTGGCGCTCAACTGCTTGAGCTACATCCACTCCCCTCAAAATTTTTAATGTGGTTTATTGGGAAAGGGCTTCACTTCTGGATTTGTTTGTCTGATGGCTTGTTTTTAGAATTTGGTTTAACTTAGCATAACAGCTGGGCTATTGCTTTGATTTGCTTGTCAAAGCAGTGCCTCTTGAGAGGGAAAATGTGACACCTATATACCATGCATATAGTTGAAGAGACAAAAGATGGAAAATAGACTGAAAGGCATGTGCAGTGCTCTCTTCCATTATAAAGCTTGCAGAACAGTCTTTCGATTGGGCTTGCCTTGTCTTTATCAGCTTCTGTCATTCCATGAGCAGGGAGATGAGAGGAAGAAAGGGATTCTAATTGCCATTCAGCATAGGTTTACCTTAGTTGTGCTCTGCTCTTCTGCTATGATTCTCATCCTGGTTGCCTTTTCCTTAAAAAAAAAATTCATCATTTTTTTCTGATTCTAAAGTTATTCAGCATCATTTTAGAAAGTTTGGAAAGCAGTTATGACCTGAGAAAAGAAAATAATTTCTTGCATTACTTTTTCCCAAAGACCACCCTGAGTTGTTGTTTTCAAAATGTCTCAATTTATTATTCAGACCTTGTGTGTCAGTAACAATTAAATACCACTGGTGAGTGTAAAAAGCAACAATTTATATGAATGATGATTTTCTCTAAGGACATTTGGGGGATGGCTTTTCTTGAAGGCACGGCTATTTTTACAGACTAGTTGAGATATTAGATTAGATAAATAACTATTAACTTTTCTAAGGAATTGTTTTTTTTTGAAGAAAGTTATTCATTTGCTTCTCTTCCTCCAAAGAGCTTACTTGTTAATTACCAGGTTATTCAGATGGTTTGGGTACAGTTGTTCACTTGTTTACTGGGACACATGGACTAAATCTTTAAAAGTTTTAAAAATTTATATGTGAAGGACACATAACCTCTTGAAATGTGAAAAGATGGCCAAGTCATTTAGGAAGCTACTCAGAGTCATCTGAGCCGTGGCCTTGGATTCTGAAGAAGTTCAGTTCCAGCTTTACCATTTATGAACAAAGCTTTAATTATCTTTTCCTCCCTGCACAGAATAAAGAGTAAGAATTACCAGTTACTGCACAGAGGTGCTACGAGGTATAAGCCTGATTCTGTATGTGAGAGCACAGTGCTTGGACACAGATGTGCAGAAATATCAGTTCAGTCTGAACTTGAATCTGAATGAGGCTGAAATTAATTCTCTTTGTGCTAGATCAAGATGACTTTGTACAGAACTCAGGATAGGACATAAATTATTGGCATCAAAGTCGAGTGTGGATCAGCATTATGAGGGGTCATTGTTATAGCAGAAAGCAGGAATGACATTTTATTCTCTTCTTTATTTTTTACCAATATTTCTCATTTATGTTTATATTTTCTGTCACACTTGAAAGTCCGCAGGGCTTAAAATTGCATGATCCTTTCTCAGTAGCAACTCCAAGGTGGGTGCCAGTCAACTTCTGTACTACTGGATTTTAAAACTCTAGATTCAGAACCTATTTTTTGACATTTACATTCAAAAAATAAAAAGAGGAGAGACCACAATAAAATTTTATCTACAAGAACCATTGTCATTAGTATTTTCACTGGATTCACTTAAAATGGGGAAAAAAATGATCAGAAAAAAAAATTAACCATAAAACCTTGTGTTTTAGTTTGCTAAAGCTGCTGGCAGCAAAATACCAGAAATGGGTTGACTTTTATAATGAGAATTTATTAGGGGAAAATCTTACAGTTCCATGGCTGTGAAAATGTCCAGATCAAGGCATCATTATCAAGGTCAGTTGCTGGCAGGTCCTGGGCTCCCACTTCGTGGCAAGGCAAAATGGCTGGTGCTGTCTGGGTCTCTACCTTCTCCTCCAGTCCGTTTAATCTCTGAGCTCAGCTGTGTATGATCAAGCACATGACAGGGCTCTTCTCTTCAGCTTTGAGCAGCTTGGGGGGCCTAGCCTCTCAGGGGCCTCTTTCCAAGCCTCTGCTCTCCACTAATTCCAGCCTCCAGCCTCTCTGAGCCTCTGGGGGCTTCTCTAGTCCTCTCTCACATGGCAGAGTGAAATAGCCGCTGTCTTTCTCTGTGTGTTTCTGCTTTCAGTTCTCTACCAATATAAGCTTACAGCAAAAAGGTAGAGACCCAACCTGGGCTATGCCTCACTGATGTCATCCAATCAGAGGCCTAAAGTGATCTAATCCCGATCAAAGGGCCCCTTAACTGAATCTAATGCAATCAAAGGGTCCCACACCTCCAAGAATGGATTAGTTTAAAGAACACTATCTTTTCTGGGATTCACAAAACTTCAAACTGTCACACCTTGCAAACCCAATTAGCAAATTACTTTCAAAAGTTGTTAAATTAAATTATCTCACCAAATAATGTTTCTTGGGAACCTACTATTTGTTAAGTTCTGTTTTTTTTTTTTCCCAAAAAGAAGCAAGCCTCTAAAATTGTGTGGGGATTAAATCACAAAGCTATTTCCTTTTCCTATGTAATTATAATTAATAAAAAGAAAAAAAACATTACCTAACTTGGAAAAATAATATTCTGTTTTCTTGGTTTTAAGGTACCTCTAATTATTAGATTCACTATTAATATTCTTGATAAGCAAAACAAAATCACAAAACAAAATTATCTAAAAACTGTATAAATTAGAAGCTATCTCCCAGTCTCAGAATTATCAAAATGTGAAATAACGTGTGAGTCCATTGGAAACTGCATGTTTTCTGTTGCTGGTAACAGCAACAGAAAATAACAAGGGCTTAAACAAGATGGAAGTGTTTCTCTCTGTCTCATATAGAAGGGAGATGTGTGGTTCAGAATAGGTACATCAGCTCCATCATATTATCAGATATCCAAGCATTATTTTTTTCCCTGTTTTACCACCCACAGCACTGGACTTCCAGCCTGAAGGCTACTTTTGAGTCCAGAATGGTTGCTGAAGCTCAGCCATCACAGCCACATTCTAGTCAGGAAGCTAGCAGAAGAGGAAAAGGATTTAAAAAAAAAGGCCCAAAAAAAGAAAATAAAAGAAGAAAAAAATAAAATACAAAGGCCCAAGGAGCAGTCTGTTTCTATTAAAGTGCTTTCCATAAGTCCCACATCTCTTTCCGTACATCTCTTTGATCTCCTTAACTACAAGAAAAGCTGGAGAATTTAATCTTTCAGCTGGGAGCATTGCCATTCAGAATAAATTTTTTACTAAGAAGGAAAGGAAGAATGAAGGTAGGCAGCCAGCCATTATGTTCTAAAGTATATTTTAAAATAAAGGAAATACAATAAAAATCTGCCATTTGTGATGGCCTATTTTGTGCCAGATAACTTTCTGGGAACTTTGAATATACTATCTCATTTAATTTTGATGATACCCAGCCCCCAAGAAGTAAATATTATTATTCCCATTTTAGCTATAGGAAAATCGAGGCCCAGAAAGATAAACTTGCCTAAGATAACTCAGCTGGTAACTGGAAACAATGTTCAATCCCATTTGTCTCTGAATCCAGATATTGGTTTCCTATATATCCATACCACATAAACCAATCTTAGTGACCTATCATCTCTGTCATAACTAATTGTTCACCTACAGGGAAGAAAAATTGCCAAGAGAAAGTATTTTCCTCTCTTTGTAACTGTGCTTGAGTAAAAGAAAGATAAATAATCCAAGTATCCAAAATTTTCTTCCATCTATCTCTAATAAAAACTATTGCACAACAAGTGGGCTGAGCTCCAGAATTCATTTGGAAAGGAAAGACACATTTAGAGCTGTCAGAACACTTTTATTTTTTAAAAGAAATAAATTTTCTTTAGAAATTTAAAGCAAACCGAAATCTACCTTCAGTTGTGCCCCTTTTGAATTCTGAAAGGTCTATTTGTGCTCAAATCTAAAAATGTAATTTAAGAAACATTCATATTTCACACCTAAAAGAAGGTGTAGATCATGCGAGAACATCTCAGGGTTCTCAGGTGGAATTTGCATGAAGGCAACGGCAGTTTTGTGCGTCTGTGTTCGCCACCGCCCCAGGGTGGTGTCAGAGGCAGGAGGCTGGTGTTAATATATTTCTTCCACTGCCTTTGACTTCCACATTCCTAATCCGAGTCAGTCTAGCATTCTTTGTCAGTATTACTTTGAAATTTCTCTTTTATGAAAAAGAAAATTGTTTCACTTTCTATTTCTAGAAACACTGCAAAGCATCACTTCCTGGCAGGAGAACCCACCCATTCTCATTCCTCTTCAGGTCTTGGCTTGAGATCAGGGAATGATACCCTGACCCTTTGTGTGCCTTTGAACAACTCATAACTGGTTCTCCTTTTATGCTTCAAAAAAAGATAATGTTAAAAAAAAAAAGCACTTGAAGAGAAGTTTGAATCCTTTGTGGAGAAAGTATCCACGTTTGTTGTACAATATTGTTATTATTTGAAATGTAAGAAAACTCTTTCCATATGGTCTTCTTTTTTTTTAAAGTGTGTCATTCTGGTGTTTCCATGGTTTGGAGGCAAAATCCGTGTAAAACTTCCAGAAGGTTTTTAATTCCAAGTATTTTATTCAGAAACTGCCTCATGTGAAGCACTCAAAAACCCTTCAATCCATAATTCTTCCAGTTGAGTTAGGAGCACCAATAAATATTACAGTTTAGCAAGGAAAAGATAAACCACAGAAACCACATCCTCAAAAAAGAATTTATTTTTTATGTCTTCCCATTTGTAGTGACTGATAAGTGTCTTTTCTTTAAAGTCCTCCAGCAGGTTTCTGATCCTAAGAATGCTTAAAAATTGTCAATTCAGAAACCACACATCACTTAGGTGGGCTAAGGATGCCCTGTTTGTGCATCTGGGAGATGTTCGATTTACAGCAAATGTATAGAAATTAGTACATTTTCGGTAGGTTTATAATAAATTGGTGTCACACTTGCAAAGTTAGCTTTACGTTTCCCTGCCCAAAGAGAAAGAGATAATCAGCAAATAATGAACTAATATTCTGAAGTCTTTTATTCTAACCATTGCCTGGTGAATTCAAGATGCTACATCCTTCCATACTGCCTGCTTTTGAAGCTCAAATATCTTCTCACCTTTATGTGGCTCCTGATAATGTTTCTTCAGGGCTTATGTGCCTATACTGTTGGTCCATTCCTGTCAGCTCTTCTCTCAAAGCCCAGAAAGTATTGTCACCAGCTTCCCACAACACCTGAGCATTGTGCATCTCCTTCAAGAGCACACAGTAGGAAAGTGCCTCTCCTCTGAATCTACTCTCCCTCCTTTGCCAATTTGTTCAAAAACCATCTCCTCCATCAATCATTTCAGATTCACTAATTCCTACTTAGTCAAAGTTATCCATCTCTGCTTCCATAACCCAGAGAGGTGGTTTTTGTCACCTTTTGAATTGCTCAGCCTTTCCTTTGGCTTCTTTTAATATCACTTAATCTGTTTCTCCGTTTAGATATTATATGCCTTGATATCAAGAAGCATGTTTTTTCTGTTTGTATTTGTTTGTTCCATTTTCTCCCACAGAATCCTAGCTAATATTCTGGGGAGGGAGGAGAAGGAAACAAAGCAGTCGTTAAGAAATCATATTGGCTGACTATGGTGTCTCTACCAAAACCCCAAGTGCCAGAAAGAATGGTCCTGAACAACGGTGAGGAAAAGACGATGCCCAGCCTTGACCTGCCCTCTTCGCAACTCTCAGAGCCCTTCAATCCATTATTTCCCCCTCTTCTTCAGGGATCCCAAGAACTTATACTCACATAGCTTTCTAGACTCTGCCTTGATGCCAGAACCATTCCTATCTATCTCCTTGTCGCTCCTCAATAAAACTTCTGTTCAAAACATCAATGCCCTTTTCTCAGTTAACAGTCTTAGAGAAAATGTGATGTGACAAATAGCAGATAGCAGCTTAATGTGTATTGTTCCCAGCAATAATTTCCTCTTAAAATATGGCCCTCAGAGGTTTAGTTCCTTATTAAAGTAAACATTCCATTGTGTTTGAGATGATTATGGCAATTACACATCCTGAGCCGGGGCTCTTTCACAAACAGGAAATAATTGAAACTGTGGAAATATATATGAATTGGATTAAATGTACTGAAGAAATCTAAGTACTGACTAAAGAGAAGCCTCACTCTTAAGAAATAGGAGGGAAACGGCTGTGGCTCAAGTGATTGGGCTCCTGTCTACCATATAGGAGGTACAGGGTTCGATTCCTGGGCCCTCCTGATGAAAGGCAAGCTGGCCCGCACGGCGTGCTGACCCACACAGAGTGCTGGCCTGCTCAGAGAGCTGGTGCAGCAAGAAGACGCAACAAAAAGAGACACAGAGGAGAGACAATAAGAGATGCAGCAAACCAGGGAGCTGAGGTGGCACAAGAGATTGAACAGCCTCTCTCCACTCCAGAAGGACCCAGGATCGGTTCCCAGTGCCACCTAAAGAGAAGACAAGCAGACACAGAAGAACACAGAGAGCAGACAGCAAGTGCAAAACAATGAAGGGGGTCGGAATAAATAAATAAAATAAATCTTTAAAAAAAAAAAAAAGAAATAAGAAAAAGAAGAAGGGAAAAAATGACAGAGAAAGATTGCTCAAGGAAGTAAGACAAGACCAGAGGGATATGATTCCTGGAAGCCAGGAGAGGAAAGAATTTCAAGACAGGCGACAGAATATTCAGAATATTTCAAGACAGGAGACAGAAGAGGCTGGTAACCAAAAGCAGACTATTGCATGTGTCATTTAGGAGTCACAGAAAGAAGCATCTCAGTGGAAGGAGGAGGACTCCTGTGAGATTACGAAATATTAAGGAGTCAGTGGAGGGTCGGCAGATTCTGTGGTTACACAGAAACCTTTCAGGAAGTATGCTTTAGAAGATAGAAGACTGTTAGAATGTAGAGGAATGGAGAATGCGTAAGACAGAGGAAGAGTCCAGACAAAAGGGAGATATTAGTGGGAGGAGATCTGGAAAAGGACTGGGCAAAGAATGCAAACAGACTCCAGTGAGAGGAAGGGGCACCTTTGAGTACTCAAGTGAAAGAAGGCGGGTGGAGATGGAAACTAAGAGGGAGAGGACACCTAAGAGTGTGGACAATTACTTCAATAAAGTAGGAGGCTAAGTCTCAGGCTGGAGATGAGGGCGATATGAATGGGACTGGGAACTTGGAGAGTGGAGAAGTTTTGAAATGGCAGCAGTAGGAGCTACAACCCAATGAGACAGAATCATGCATTGCAAGGTGATGAAACAGGCCAAGGGTCAGAAACAGGCCAGCTGAGAACAGCCTTTCAGACAGAAAAATAAATTGAAATAAAACTTACTGTTGAACTTTTACATTGATTTTATAATGGTGTGTATTTATCCAGATCATGAATGAGCTTTTAAACCTTAGCTGTTTCATGGGTTAAAAGAAATTAGCAGTTAATTCTCCAAAAAGATCTATGAAAAAAACTATCTCTGGAAGCATGGCTACAAATATTTGATTGAGTAGAAATTAACCAAAATAAATAAAAACATGTTTCTAGAAGTCATGTTTTCATGCAAGGTTTTAAAGAGAACCTTAAAAGCTATCTTCTTTAGGTAATTTCTACTGTTATAGAGCAATTAAACATTATAAGAGTTTAGTGGGAATGTATTCATCTCTATCTTCTTCATCATTATTTTATTGATATTTTTATGAATTCCAGATGAGGAAGAATCTAAAGAATATTTTCCTTCTAGTCTTGTATATTAACATTACTTTGAATGGATTTGTTGGTCAATAGCTTTTATTTGGATTTGTTATGCTAATTTTTTTCATATAATGACAGGAGCAATGATTAAAAAATTTTAGAGTAGGGAGGATTATAGAAGTCTTGGGGTCAGGTTCCTTCATTTTGAAGGTAAAAATAAGGTTCAAAGAAGATTAACCTTACTGATAGCAGTCTAGTGTTCTTTCCTAGATCCTATTTTCAAGCCAAAATTATTAGTAAAGTTGAGATTTTGTCTTAGTTTGCCAGAGCTGCTATGAGAGGTACCCCACGTTGGGTTGGCTTAGACAATAGAAATTTATTGTCTTGTGATTTTGGAGGCTAGAAGTCCAACATCAAGGTCTTAACTTGTTTTCGCCCGGAGTCTGTAGTTTCCTGGTGCTGGCTTGCCACAATCCTTGGGGTTCTTTGGCTTGCATCTCTGCCTCTGTCACATGGCTGTCTTTCTCCTTGGTCTGCTCCTGTGGCTTTCTCTGAATGACTGTGTCTGAATTTCCTTGGTTTATAAGGACTCCAGTTATATGGATTAAGACCCAACCTGATTCAATTTGGTCTTATCTAAATAGGATCTTCAAAGATCCTATTCACAAATGAGTCCACATCTTAACTAATAATAACATCTTCAAAGCTCCTATTTACAAATGGGTTCACACCCACAGGACCAGGGGTTAGGACTTGAATCATTTGTGGGGTATAAGATTCAATCCTCAACAATGGCAAGGTACCTAAACAACAAATCCAACACACAACTCATTCAATTGGAGAATTAGCCATTGTATGCCCTGAATCTTAGACCCAAGCAAGAAGGGTTCTCCCAGCCCCTCATTTTAGTGTCTCCCCTTTGGCTTTCTTCTAACCATCCCCTCCCTATGGAGCCAAGGTGCCATGCCTCAGGTTAGAACTCATTCTCCCTTCTTAAACCATGCTCCAGAACCCCAGCATTCCACACTCAAATAGCCTGTGTGGACAACTTCCTAGGCTCCATCCTGGGAAGGAGTAGAATGGGTGGACACTTCCCCCATGTGCAAAACCTGAAGGAATTAAAGGACTCTAACTCTTTCCCTGGCCTTCTTGGTCATTATGAAGGCATATTTCCCAAGATATAAATAGAACATATAGGAACATAGAACATGTTTACTTTAATAGTTGGTGAGCTTGATTTATTATAGTCAGATTTTTTAACATAATGTGTGGAATCTCCTTTTGTACTCTTGCCCCAAACCTTGCAAATGTTGAGACCAGCCTTGTTCCGACTATAATTCAATTTATTACCTTCCTTTTCTGTGTGATACAGTAATAACAATACAGGTAAGAAAGGTTAATGTGTAATGAGTTGTTACGCTATGCCAAGCACAAGGTGAATATTCTCTATGGATTATTTCATTCAATTTTAGATCTGGACCAAAGCCTCCCATTAGTTCTTCTGGGTGGACTTCCCTGTTCTGTCCGCTAACTATAATAGGCTATATCCCAAAGTATAGTTGAAATCTATTCTCCAATTTCCATGTCATCAGACTATAATCTTGAATGTAACAGCATTTATTGCCATACACTTAACATATAATACTCTGAAAGGGATAACAGTGTATTTAGTTATTTTATAATAAATATTTTGATGCTAGTTTTATTTCTTCTTCAGAGACTGTACATTTTCTGTTGTGTAAAATTCATTACATTAGGTTACTGGCTTTTGAAGAAAAAAATACCTAGGCAAAAAATGGCTACAATTATTCTTTTCCTTCTTCCTTCCACCTTGTTTTCCTCAAAAGAGAGCCTATATTCCTGACCTCCTTTTATGGTATTGGCCAAGTTCTCCATGTATTTTCAAAATTAATTGTTATTGGTTTGATAAAATCATTAGCTAATTTCTTTAATGCTATTAAGTTCTGATCCGATCATATGCACATTTGGCAGCTGTTCACTTATTTACTCAATATTCAACTAGCTATAGTGGATATTCGTCATTACTTAATTTTCTGTGCCCTGTATTTTCATTCTCTTATTAAAAAGAAATGTAATCATTCTAAGGAGAAAGCAGTGTAGAAGCTAGGTCATTTTAAAATAACTTTTGAGTCCACCTTTACAATTCTCCCTTTACTAATTCTAGAATGTTCACAAAATGTCCTATTTCTCCCTTTGAAAAAGTATCTTGTTTCAAATATTGATATGTTTTGACAACTCTAGGAATTTTAACTTTTCTAAATGATACTTTGTATGCAAACTCTGCCCTGGGAGAATTACACAACTGATTTTGTTGAATCTATCACTAATCTTCTTTTTTTTAAGGATTTCTTTAATTTATTTATCGCCCCCCTTGCTGCTTGTGCTCGCTGTGTCCATTTGCTGTGTGTTTTTCTGTGTCTGCTTGTCTCCCTTTGTTGTGTCATCTTGCTGTGCCAGTTCACCGCACCACACGGGCCATCAGTTCACTACATGGGCTGGCTTGCCTTCATCTGGAGGCCCCAGGAATTGAACCCGGGGCTTCCCATATGGTAAACAGGAGCCCAACCACTTGAGCCACATCCGCTTCCTTCACTTTAATCTTGTATTTAATCATCTTTCCTTCATATTGTGACTATAGATTCTTATTATAATGATGCCTTCCTTTTTATATCTTTCTCTTATTTCTAATTTTTAAAGAATTATTCCACTTGTATTACTTTTATAAAAATAGATTTTAAAGATAATATTAGTTAATTCCATCCTGTGTTTACTCATACTTTCTTTAGAATATTTAAGTCTCCTAGTTTCAACTTAGATGACCTAAGAAAAGAAGCACCTTATTTTGCATCAAACACTTAATCTAAATTTTCAGGCCAGTACTACTAATGGCAATACTCTTTAGAATATATAATTAAACCAAAGTCTTTTTCCACCTCCTTCTTTGAAACTGATATATTAATTGGAGTATAAGGCCCTAGCTCTTCTTTGTACTTTTGGGAATTTGCCCTTCAGTAACCTAAAACTGAATAAGAATAACAAACCTCCTTGACAAATATTGTGAGTTTATATCATATAAATAATCGGGTGATAGACAGCCTCATTAAAAAAAAATTAATTCATTCATTATACTTTTTAAGAAGTAAAGGTCATTAATATTTTCCCTAATTATAAAAATAATTACAACAAAAACATCCTATAAAAATTGGAAAATACACAAAATATTATAAAATGAACAGAATCATATTATTCAAAAGCACCTAGAGGTAACTTTTTTTTGTATTTCCTTTTGTCTTTTTTCTTTGCAATTTTATAACGTGATAAGTTAGCTCTTTATCATAGCAGAGCAGTTTCATATCAAAACCAGATTCCTTAAAGCATGCCTTTTATGTTAAAAACTCAAACTATTACTGTGATCCTTCTGTGTTTGTGAATATATGTTTCAACATATACATGTACATTCTGATTATTAACTATAACGATAATGATGATGATGATTATAATGATGATGACAGCTAACATTTATAGAGGACTTACCATGTTCCAGGCACAGTACATATTTTAGCTCATTTAATCTTCATGACAATCTGAGACACTATTTTTATCCCCATTTTATAGATGAGGTAACTGAGATGGCTCTAAGTGGGTCAGACAGCTTTTAAGTAGTGGAGCCAGGATTCAAACTTGGGCACTTTAGTAGCAAAGTTTTTGGGTCTAACTTTATACTGCCTTTCATTACAGACCTAGCCATCTCAGGGAAAGCAATTTTAAATTTCATGAAATCGAGTCCTGTTGGCACTTCTGTTATGAAAGAAAACAATTTGTTAGTTAATACAAGAAGAACCTGTGAGACAATTAAGCTAATAAATAACAACTTATTCTGTCCCTGGAGTAGGGTCCAAACCTCTGGAAAGTCAGGCACATTATTTCTGACACATACTAATGAATCTAATGACAGCAGTGAATTTTACTAATTAGTGTTTGCAGTAGAAATATTAATGGCCCCTAATGAATGAGTTTGCTGGTTTTGCAGATAGTCAGACACAAATACACACACAGACACACACACACTCCACGTTTAGACATACAGATGTATACGTATGGTTATCATTTGGGGTTTTTTGTTGGTGTATCTTTATGAAAAAGGAAATACACTGGTTTTTCATTTGTAGTCCAATCTAAAACAAAGGAATAAACAAGGTACTCCAGATTCAGAATTGTTCCATCCTTCTAAATTACAAGCATACCTAAGAAATTGAGTGTCCATGTGACCAAACTAATGTCAGGGTGTGTAAGTGTATCAGTGGGATGTTTGGGTGAGGTGCCCTGGACACAGTCCAGTTTGCCCATCAGGTGTGTGGAAAGCAGACTACAGGGTTCCCGCAGCTCCACCCACCACCTGAGCCCCAGTTCCCGTAAAGCACTTGGCCTGGGAGGCCATGACCCCAGCTCTGTGGCCTTCATCAGGACACGAGGCTCCTCTCTGTGGTCACAACCACAGGGTTGAGGAAGTTAAAAAGGGAGCTCTCGCAGTTGGTAATTCTCGACTAAAACCTTGCTTTGGGGGAGACAGCCCTACAAGATGATCACTTAGTTATTCTCTTTAATGCAAAGAAGGAAAAGTGTACACCTTGACTGTGGAAGCCTACACCCTGAATCAAGGAATCCTCGCCTCGGCTTTAGACAGTAATTAGATTCAGTGTTTTGATGGTATTAGTTAGGATGAGAGTCACAAGAATAGGGAGTCAAAGACCATTCTTGGTTAAAGTTAGACCACTTGGCCTTGAAAATTGGTACATAACATCTGTTATTTGAAAAATGATATGCGTGATTTTTGCAGTTCTTCGATGAGCAAACTATTTTAAAATTTTAAGTCTTGTATACAGTTTTTACCTTGCTTCCTCCTTTTTTGCCCATATAAATCATTTTACAGCTTTTTTGTATAGATATTTACCAAAGAAAATGAATATAAAGGAATTTATATTTTAGATTCCCCTCCAAAGTAAAATCATATTTTTTTAAGTACACAGAGAACAAAATATACAGCTCCATCAGCCAAGTGATGAAAGATATTTGTGAAAGCTCTGCAAAATACAGTACTTTGAACACAAATATACAGAAACCTTTGCAAAAACACTAAGCTATTTTGGAATTTTGAAAATGCTCAATGTATATATATTTAAATAATTTTGCAACAATATCAGGGACACCATTTTTTTAAGAGCTAAAAAATAAAAGAAAGAACCCAAGTGTAATGACTGAGAAACACAAACTTTGAGTGCTCATCTGTCTATGGAGCATCAGCATCGATTATTGCCTTCAGTTGTGTGAAAATCACAGCAAAGCAATAAATAACTGTGACTTTCTCGTTTTTATTGTGTGGCATACAGAACGGAAGGCCATGGGTATATTTGTAAGCTGGAAAGTTGACAGATAAATAAATGTTATAGAATGGTGCAGCAAATGTTTTCTTGTTAGCCCAAAGTACTTGAGTGTTATTCAATGATTTGCTTCTACCAGTGACCCTAATGTAATTGTACTGTCAAACCCCAGCTAGAAATTACTTTACTTACAGAATGGAAATATGTTCAGTGTTTCAGCGTATCCTTAATACAAGCAGTAAATGATGGAAGGACTCCCCGAAAACTCACCTTGAAGTCAATTAACATGAAGCCTTACAGGGAGAATGTCTGTAAACATCAGTGCGTGTTTGAGTCAACCCCGTTAGAGCCTTGAAAAACCTTAGTGGGTCTCCTCCTGTAGGAAACTGGTTAAGAAAGGCGACTTTCTTTTTATAACATTCCCTTTTTCCAAGGAGCCACTTGACAAAACGCTATGTTCTTGCCACCTAAGTAGGCAAAGTGAGAGGAAAAAAAAAAAAATCAATTGCTTGGATTGCGATAGGAACTCTAGAGATCATTAAGCTTTGCTCCCTTGTTCCAGTTCTTTTACAAAATCAGAGATAATACACTTCTCCAGCAGGCTTGCTTTAATTCTTTAGAAGAAAATTACATGCATTTCAGAAACAAAATACAAAGACCGATATGAAGGTTATTTTCCTACCATCCCTGTTGTCTACTCAATGCAGTGCTGAGTCACATCCTGTTATTACCCACTCTGCTTCATAGCCCTTGGTCCAAAGTGGAATTAATTTAACTTAAAACAGTCCAGGACCCTGGTGACCTTAAATGCCAGTGTAGACATAGAGATATTTGCCCCCAACCAATACTCAAGTTTGGTGGGTAGAAGCAGAAGACTGCTTAAAGGGAAGGAAGCTCTCCGGCCTCTATTTTTTCACCTTGTCTGGGATAAATACAATGGACTACAATGAACCCAGACTTGTTCTTTAAATTAAACTTCAAATAAACATGATTTCTGAACAAAGGTATCTCCATAAGAATTTTGTGAGGATTTTGTAAGGATAGCGTTCTTCTCTTACCAATATTTATCATATCATCTGGGAAGTGCTACTTTCAGAAAAATATAATATAGAGGGAAAAATGAAACTCAAAAAGCTTTGTGTATATCTGTTATTTTAAAAATATGATGTGCTTAATAGTCAGTGTTTATTAATTTCACCTTTTCTACAAAGAAAAAAATCATTGAATGTATGGTGAAAATCTGGGGGTCTGTAGGCTAGTAAAAAGAATTTTGACAAAAGCTCTCACTGACATTTCTCGTTTTGAAGAGTATGAATCTAAGGCCCAGGGAAGGTGTGATTTCCCTGGTCACACAGCTAGAAACTGGAATTTCCACTCAACAAATGCTGTGCCAGAAGTTGTTGACAAATTCTAAGCCTGGGACAGATTTGGAATATTCCATCCCCCAACACCAGGCAACTTCAATTCTCATTCACCCAAAAGAATCATTTGCATCAGTTAATGTATTACATGCCATAAAAAAGTGAGGTCTAGACTAGTAGGTGGTTTTGTAAAATTAATCTGGACATAAGCCCACGTTCCCCTTCACTGGCCTGTTTTGCATTTTTTCTTAGTTTGTGATCATAATAGAAAGGGCAGCTTTGGAGGAAATCAAACTCTCTCTTTTCCTCTTTGTTTCAAGAGCCAGAGGGCCATTCAGTTCCTTTTTCTGGGAAGTATCTACCATATTTTGGTTGACATTTAAACTGACTCCTATAATTATATCAACTTCCATGTATCGAGTGCATACTGGGTACCAACTCTGAGCTAGATATATATAATCTCTGGCCTTACATATGTGATCTCACTTAATACAACAGTCCTAAGAGGTAAGAATATTATTACCTTCATTTTACAAATGAAGAATGTGAGACTCAGAATAGGTTAAGTAACTTGTCCAAGGTCACAAATAGATGGGCTTTGAGCCCAGGTCTGAATAAAGGGCAAAACCCACTCTCTTAACAATTACCTTGAGTCTCGTTCTTCTTCCTTGATTCTTCTTAAGCCAGTCTGGAAATTTTTCAGTGGGAAGAATTTGCTTTCTCATAGCAATTCTTCAGAGGTCCAGATCAGTTACTGGTCATCTCCAACCCTGAGCACTCCTTCTCCAAGAAGTTTCACAAACGTTTTGTGAAAGTTTAAGCCTATTCTATTTCTATTTACTTTTTTTAAAAAGATTTATTTTATTTATTTATTTCTCCCCACTCCCTCATTGTTTGCATTTGCTGTGTCTGTTGTGTGCTCATCTTCCTTTAAGGAGGCGCCATGAACCGAACCCAGGATCTCCCATGTGGGAGGGAGGTGCCTAATCGTTTGAGCCACCTCCGCTCCCTGCTTTATTTTTCTCTCACTATGTTTTCCTCCTTGTGTCTCTTGTTGCATCATCTTGATGTGTCAGCTCACCGTGTCAGCTTGCTGTCTTGCTCGTCTTCTTTAGGAGGCACCAGGAACCAAACCCGGGACCTCCCATGTGGTAGGCGGGAGCTCAATCACTTGAGCCACATCCACTTCCCTGTATTTACTTTTTATGACTGGGATATTAGTTTCTATCTAATAAATAATAAATTTTTCAGTCTAATAAAAGTCTATCCATCTCTCAAAACATGATCCTCAAAATGCAAACTACAATCTGCATAATTTGTATGAGCATAGATTTATGCTAATTCCATCACAATGCCATCGCATTGGGCCCAGACAAGATCCCTTGGATGAGTGGTTTCCCACACTTTCCAAATAGGTTTCTGAACTCCTGGGAAGAGGCAAAGATCCTCAGAAGAGCAGCATTTAGAGATATAACAGATCTTCACATCTTGCCCACCCAAGATGGACTTCAGGTATGGACCTTCTTGAAGAAGCCCAAGTTTAAGCTGGTATTCACCCAAACCAAAGGGCTAAACTGAAGCAAAACACCATCATAAACGACAAAAGACAATCAATTGGGTTTTCCAGTGCCTCTCCCTTAATCTGAAGAAGAGAACTAGAACAGATTATTTTGAAAGATTTATTGTGAAGCCATAAAATATTTTAGTAGGATTAAATGTGAAAAATCCAACATGCTATAAATAGCCATTATTATTGAATTAATAATCACTGTGGCAATATAGTCTTCTTATAATTCCCAAGGTAGTAAACATTAACTGAGCTCTGTGATTTCTTTTTTTCTGAATTATGGTAATATATATATATATATACACACCACACATTTTAACCATTTTCAAGTATGCTATTCAATGGTATTAATTACATTCACATTGTTGTGCTACCATCATCATCACTGATCACCAAAACCTATCCATCATCCCAAACCAAAATTCTGCAACCATTAATCATTGACTCCCTTTTCCAATTTCCCATCATCCCTGATTCAAATTTCTAATCTACTTTCCATCTCTATGAATTTACATATTCTAGTTATTTCATATAAGTGAAACCATACACTGTCTTTTCTCTTGTGCCTGGTTTATTTTACTCAACATGATGTTTACAAGGTTCATCCATGCTCTAGCATGTATCAGAACTTCATTCCTTTTTACGGCAAGTAATATTCCATCGTATATACATTCTCTTTATCCATTCTTCCATTGATGGACACTTGGCAATTGTGAATAATGCTGCTATGAACATTGTAAAAGTATCTGTTTGGGTCCCTACTTTAATTTCTTTTGTGCATATACCTAGAAGTGGGAGAGCTGGGTCATAGGGTAATTCTCTGTAACTTTCTGAAGAACTACTAAACTCTTTTCCACAGTGGCGGCACCAGTTTACATTCCCACCAACAATTTACAAGGGTTTCTACTTCTCAGCATCCCCACCAACACATTCTATTTCATGTGAAGTAGTACTTAATGTGGTTTTGATTTGCATTTACCTAATGGCTAATAATGTGGAGCAACTTTTCATGTGCTTATTGGCCATTTTATATCTTCTTTGGAGAAATGTCTGTTCAAGTCCTTTGCCTATTTCTTAATTGGATTGCTTGTCTTTTTGGTGTTGAGTTGTAGGAATTCTTTATATATTCTGGATGTTAAATCTTTATCAGACATATAATTTCCAAATATTTTCTCACATGCTGTTGATTGTTGTTTCACTTTCTTGCTAATCTCCTTTGATAAGCAATTTTTTTTTATTTTAATGAAATCCGGTTTGCTCATGCTTTGGAGGTAAAGCCTAAAAATCCATTGCCTAATGCAAGATATCTCCCTGTTTTCTTCTAAGAGTTTTATAGTTTTAGCTCTACTATATAGTAGACTATATGGTAAGAGGTAGATATTCAATTTCTCCAGAATAATTTATTGAAGAGACTATTCTTTCCCCATTGAGTGGACTTGGCACCCTTGTCTAATATCAATTGGTCATAGATGTGTGGGTTTATTTCTTAATTCTCACTTCTATTCCATTGATCTATATGCCTGTCCTTGTGCCAGTACCACACTGTTTTGATTACTGTGTCTTTGTACTAAATTTTGAAATTGGGAAGTGAGTCCTCCAACTGTATTCTTCTTTTTCAAGATGCTTTTGGCTATTTGGGGACCCTAGCCCTTCAATATGAATTTGATGATTGGCTTTTCCATTTCTGAAAAGAAGGCAGTTGGAATTTTTATTGGGATTGTGTTGAATCTGTAAGTTGCTTTGGGTAATATTCACATCTTAACTATATTGTCTTTAAGCCCCTGACTATGAGATGGACCATGAGACTATCTTTTTAGATGTAAGATATTTAAAGAATATCATTTATTTAGGTATTCTTTAATTTTTTCAGCAATGATTTTTGTTTTCCATGTACAACTCCTTTACATCTTTGTTTACATGTATTCCTAGATATTTAATTATTTTATTTGCTATTATAATTAGAATTATTTTTTTATTTCCTTTGCAGATTGTTCATTTCTGGTGTATAGAAACATCACTCATTTTTGTGTGTTGATCTTGTATTCTATCACTTTACTATATTCATTTGTTAGCTCTAGTAGCTTTCTTGAAGAGTTTTGGGGATTTTCTATATATAGGATTATGTCATCTGTGACTAGGTATAGTTTTACTTCTTCCTGTAAAGCATCCAATTTGGATGCTTTTTATTTATTTTTCTTACTTAATTGCTCTGGCCAGAACTTCCAATACAATATTGTATAGCAGTGGTGAAGGCAGGCATCCTTGTCTTATCCTTGCTCCTAGAAGGAATGCATTCAGTCTTTCACCATTGCATATGAAGTTAGCTGTGGGTTGATCATATATGCCCTCTATCATATTGAGAAGGTTACCTTCTTTTCCTAGTTTTCTGAGTGTTTTTATCAAGAAGTGGTGCTGGATTATGTCAAATGCCTTGTCGGCATCAGTTGAGATGATCATATGGGTTTTTTCTTCATTTTGTTGTGATGTATTACATTGCTTTTCTTATGTTGAACCACTTTGCATTTCTGGGATAAATCCCACTTGGTGATATTGTAGCATGTGCTGTTGGATTTGGTTTCCTAGTGTTTTGTTGAGGATTTTTGCATCTATATTCATAAAGGATATTGGCCTGCAATTTTCTTTTCCTGTGATAGCTTTATCTGGCTTTTAGTATTAGGATGATGCTGGTACCATAGAATGAGTTAGGAAGTTCCTCCCTCTTCAAACTTTGCAAGTGTTTGAGAAGGATTGGTGTTCATTTTTCTTTATATATTTGGTAAAATTCACCTCTGAAACCACCTAGTTCTGATCTTTTCTTTGTTGGGAGATTTTTTATTACAGATTTGTCTCTTTACTTGTTATTGGTTTGTTGAGATACTCTATTTCTTCTTTAGACAGCTTAGGTAATGCATGCATCTCAAGGAATATGTCCATTTCATCTAGGTTATCTAATTTGTTGGGGGTACTGTTGCTCATAGCATCCTCTTGTAATTCTTTTTATTTCTGTAAGGTCAGCAGTGATGTCCCCCATCTCATTTCTGATTTTAGCTGTTTGTGT
>JAQZBX010014308.1:0-38772 GCA_029593785.1 Cabassous unicinctus
TAAAAAAAAAAAAAAAAATTGAACACCCTTGCTTTAACGAGGAACATTGTAATGAATATGTTTTAAAACTTTGATTTTGTTTGTTTGTAACTAATCTTGGAATCAAAGTATTTTGTTATATGTGGCTTGCCTTGTTCTTCTAGTAGACCCAGGAAAACATTCTGGGTTAAGGGTTCCAAGTAATTCAGTCTGGACGAGCAGCTATAAGCAAGAAGCATTACCATGCTGAGCATCTGTCTAACCAGCTCCACAGGGCCACTGAGCAACAGGAGTAACCACGTCACCGCAACTCTCACCGTCTGTCCACAAATTCCTGGCAGAATAGAGCCGCCAGGGTCAGCTTCTGACTTTCCGGGTAAGTCGCATCCAAATTGTGTTAGAATGATTTCAAATAAGGATTATTCAAGAATTCAGAATTTTAAAAAAACAAAACTCACAAATAGCAAAGAGAACGCTTATCACATAGGACTTTGTTAAAGCGTAATTCTCTCTAAAGAGGAATGTTATTTCAATCATGAAGGGTTCTGGTTCAAAAGTTGGCAGTTCCATACTGTTGGCTGCAGAATTTTAAAATTGGACACTCTTTCATTAATCACATCATTGGGATGGAGTTTCAAATTACACATCCCTCGAAATGTCTGCACTATAATGGGCTGTAAAATCTGGTCCCTGCTACCTCTCTGACCACAGCTCCCACCGGCTTCTTCGAGAGCATCAGCTCCAGCCACAATGGCCGTTGCTATTCTTCCCACACACAGAGCACATGCCTGCCTCAGGGCCTCTTCCCTCTTTGCCTCCTCTGCCTGTTGTGTGCTTCTCCAGATCTCTGCATGGCTCACTTCCTCTCCTATGCAAATCCTACCCTGCTTGATTTTTCTCCACAGTACTTATCACTCCCTGAATTATTTTATGTATGTATTGGTTTGTTGTCTCCTTCCTCAGCTCTCTCTACACACACACACACACACACGTGCACACATGCAGGGAAGAACAAAATTGCTGCAAAAACAGGGACTTAATCCATTCACTGCTATATCCTCAGCACCTAAAACCAATGTCTGGTAAAGTCATGGCACTCAAATTATTTTTAGTTAAAGAAAAAAATCAGTGAAATGGGAACAACAATGACAACAAAACACTGGAATGCAAAATTGTATATTTGGTATGAGCCCAAATATTTTAAAAAGGGGCAGGAAAGAAACACACACACACACACCCAGGGAAAAAGGTCAATATGTTAATCTGCTTCTTTAAACTTTTTTAGACTTCCCAAATTTTCTAAAATTATGGTTTACTAATCCTATATTCATAAATTAAAATGAAAAAAAAAAAGGTAAAAGGAAAAAGAAGGAAAAAAACCCCAAAACAAACAAATATATTATTGCAGCTTCAAAACCTTAGTGCTCCAAACTAAAGCCCAGAGCCTGGGAAGAGATCCAGGACTATCTGCCCTTCCTTCATTCCACTACCAATCTTGTCCACCATCCTTCAAGCTCTCTAAGCAGCTGGGATTGGGATATTAATCTTTATATTCTCCAAATTGTCCATTACAGTGTCTGATGCATGCCAGATCTTGAGAAAATGCTTGCTAAATCGAGATAGGCATGGGAGAGCTTACACAAAAGAGTCTGTGCTTCAGCAGTAGGCCTCTCATAAGAATGCTAATTTTCTGTCCCACCAATGAATCTGAGTTTTGAGAAGTGAAAAAAATTCCTTCAACTATATTTCTCCACTAAAATATTTGGAGTTCCTCTCTTTGAAGCAAGAGAGTCATCAAAGGCTTTAGTCCATGTTAACAGCTCCAGGGGATTTGGCATCAAAGTGATCAGTCTAGATCCAGTGCTACACAATTTTAGACCTGATCCCATTAGAAGTCACCCTTGGGCCCATATCATTCATGGCTCAGTTTTATTAGCGACACGAAGACATATTTCCCTTATAAGATTCCCAGGATCCTGGAAAACAGAGCCCTCATCTTGTTCACCCTCAGCACCCAGTAATCCATCTGGCCACTGATCTTCCAGTGTGAAAAGGCAGGTGCTTAGAAGTGCATGACAAATAAGTGAATGAATTTGCAAGCCCCAAATCAAGTACAGAGTTAAACTGTGCCCCCCATTTCTTTCCACTTTGTTTCAGCAGGAGTCTTTTTACAACACACATACTTGAAGGGCAGAATAAATCCAACAAAGAAAACCCCTTGTGCTTCCCTCCCACTTAGGGGAATTTACAGAGCTGGAAGTAACAAGATAAGCTGGTTCCCACCAAAAAGGGCGCACCTGTAATATGAGGGACTCCTTATCTCCTTCTAGACGTGCCAAGCGTTCCTGGTAGGTTTCATTGCTAGCAGCACCATGGTGGTTTACCTGGGACTAAAGAGGGGAAAAAAAAAAAAATGATTACACTTAACAGGTTGGAAAAAACCTCTTGCCAACTTCCAAACGGAGTATGAAATTTGTGAGGATACTTTGGCTGATTATATGGGCAAAACCACCCATCAAAACAGAAAACAACAGGATTTCAAAACTACTCCAAGGAGGAATGGACCAGATGCCACTGAAAGGTGTGCCTTGAAAGTTGGCAAAACCATCCCCTGGATGACCTCACCCTTGGCCGGGAGGGCCTTGATAGAGCTCCAGATCCAGGGGTGCTTGGCTTGACGTGTTGGGTCTGGTTTGGCTGGACGCACGGCCAGCAAAAAGCACCTGCAGGAATAAGGATCTACTACTTGGGAGAACTGGGAGCTGGTACCATTCACCAAGGAACTGTGTGAGAGCAACTCCTTGGTATCTCTGTCAAGTACAGAGTTAAATTGTGCTCCCAATTATATAGATATTGTTATCTCTTAACTCCCATGCTAGGGTTCTCCAGAAACAAGGAACACCCTGCAGCTTGGAGTCCTGTCTTGACATCTCAGTGTGCATGGAAGGTGTGGGATGTCAACTACAAGGCCCTTTGCCTACTCTCATGCCCCTCCAGAAGTAGCCAGGCCCACCACCCCTGGACAAGATGGTTGGCAGCCAGGCTGACATGCCATGTTTCCACATTGCTAGAGCTGAGAGAAGCAACCTAAGATGAGGCATCTTGAGAAAAACCTAAATAACAGCGAGAGGGATTTCAAATGGCTGAACAGAGGGAACACACAGGAACTGGAAAGTATTCAGAACCTATAAAAACAGGAAAGGGAGAAGGTTTGAAATGGCAGGCGAGAGGCTGTGCCTTCTAAAATGCAGTCACTTTTTAGGGCATGTCTGTCCAGGTATGGGCATCCAGGGAGGAGGGTGGGGACTGCTGATGGCACTGAGCTGGTCCGCATACCATCAATGCCCCCTCCTCTGTGCCAAAAGGAAAGCTGAAACCAGGAGCCCGCAGTAGGCCATCTGGGGGGCTTGGTGGCCTAAAAAAAGTAGATCTTACTGCTAAAAGGGGAAGTGACAATCATGATATTGTAGGCTGGTCCAGAGGAATAAATAGCCCAGTGTTTATGAGGCAGGTGTCCACAATTCCAGAGGAAAGCCATGATTGTGTAAAGAGGGAGGCCAGAGAGAAACCCCAGGCCCAGAGGCCCCCCTTCTCCTGAGCCCATTTCCCCACAGTCCAACCTCCAGGATTGGCTTTCCAACCCCCCTCCACAAGAGGGCACCTCCTTCCTCCCTTCGTCCCACCACTCGCCAATGCACTGCCTGGTGAGAACAGGTGACACAGCCAGGCCCAAGGACCAAGTATTCAGTATTCAACTGCTGGAGTCTCACTTATGAGAGACGCATTGGCTGTCTGTTAAAGACCCAGTGGGAGGGTGAGCCCAGGGGCCATCTCCCAGGGCAGCTGTGCCAGGCACAGTCCAGGGACGGTACAGACTTCTACTCCAGACTCTCAAGTACGCTTCTTGTTCATGGTTGTGGAAGCTCTTTCATACCATAGACAAAGGGCCTTAACAATCGCAAATGACTTCTCGGTTGATGTCAGTTTATTGCTGTTATGTTAATTAATATTCCATTTCTCACATGGTCTGACCAGCATACAAGGATATAATTACAACCAACATTTTCTCACAGCCTGACAGGAGAAGAGAGGAAAATAATTCTTAACAGCAGGTCAAATGCTTCTCTCTCAAAGAACTCACATGATGGTGATTTTCAAGGGACAAGGCAATAAAAAGGACCCAGGTGCAGCTCTGCACGTTGGACCCCAGTGCCAACATCAGCGTGTACATGGGGCTGCCCTGCATGGGCCGGCTGCCACTTCTCCCGCCAGACAGAAGACCAAGGGGAAGATTCCTTCCATGGACTCCAGCAAGACAGCACACCAGTGTGCTCCTCATTAGGGTAAAAGGCCTTCTCATGCAATCCCCCAGGGAAGCAGCTATTTTAATTGGTTGACAGAAAAATAAAGGTAAAAAAGTAAAATGGGGAGTAGATGTGGCTCAAGCGGTTGAGTGCCTGCCTCCCACATGGGAGGTCCTGGTTTTGGTTCCCAATATCTCTTGGAAAAACAAAAAAACAAGTAAAACAAATGAAAAAACCAACTCAGGGAAACCGATATGTCTCAGTGGTTGAGCAGCGGCTTCCCACATACAAGGCCCCAGGTTCAATCCCTGGCACCTCAAAAAAAAAAAAAAAAAAAAAAAAAAAAAAAAAAAAAGTAAAATGAAGCCATAAGTTTGTTTAATACCCAAAATAAATGTCATAGTGTCCACAACATTGTTAGAAGTGGATCAAAAATTTGGATCTGCTCTAGTAGTCAACGGAAAAAAGCATGGCCAGTTAAAAGATGCATAGATCCATATATAAAATCAAATTGACTGCCTAGGAAAAGGAGAACTATTCCTGAGGCTGGTAACAGGAATAAATTTCTCTTGTTTTTACAGAGGGACTCTGTATAATGAGGTGAACATCTATGACAATATCCTTACAGTAAACAGTACCCAGGAGAAGTCATTGCTTTCCTGTGATGCTCTCAAAATAGATTAAAGGTTAAGGAACAATATGGGCCAAAGGCCAAAACAACTCTCTGAAGACCAATACTAGGTGGTCCAATCACAATACTGTAAATAAAAAGCAAAGACAAAGCACTCTTCACGGGCCAGGCACCCTTTGGCCCACTTTATATGTATTGACTCATTTAATCTTTCCCACAACAACATGAGATGGGTACTATTTTCATTACTATTTTATAGATAAAGGAACTGAGGCATAAAGCATATGAACAAGGCACAAATGGATAATTTATCCAAGATACTAAGTAGTAAATTAATAAGCTTTCCATTCTTATAGCTTAATTGAGGGGCAGATCAAGTTCTAATTTTACTTGTTTTTTATATTGGGATTGTGTGTCAAAATTCACTTAAAATAAGGCTTGATGCTAAAAAAAAGTTTGAAAACAACATCTGAACCCAAATGTCCATGAATAGAGGAGTGGCTAAATAGACTATGGTTCATCCACACAATGGAAAATTTATAGGATTTTAAACCAAGACAAGGATATTTATATACCATTGTAGAAATATAAGGCATATTAGGTAGTGAAAGAAAGCAAGATGCAAAAGAATCACATAATGTGATACAAGAAAACAATACAATACAAAATGAAAATCAAAAGAAAGGGTGTCTGGAAGGTTATACAGCAAATCCTCAATAGTGCTCCCTTCTGGGGAAGTGTCTGGATTATGGAAAGTTGAGAGTAGGAGGTTTGGTCAAGGGGGATTTTTACTTCAACCATGTTTGGGTTTCTTACAAAAATATGTTCCTTTTCTTGAGTAATTAAAACATATTTTACTGTCTGAGTATCTAAAGTACCTGGTATTTTTTTTCTACCTTCTGCAACAGACTTGAGGGACACAATTCTCTCCCAGCAGTCACACTGGCCCATAAAGCCATGATGCTCCTGAGAGGAAGGGGCCCTTCCCCACCCCAAACCTCTCGTCTGGAGCAACAGAGCACCTTTCTCTCATTCAGTCCTCCAAAATCACTGCTATTCTCTAACACACTTTGGAGAGGTATTAAACAGCAGTGAACTCAAGACAAATGCCTGCAGTACGGCAGCCTTTTACTTTTGGTGACATGTAGAGCCGTGTGTTTTAACAAGTTAGATTAGAAAACTGCAGCCCCTCAGAAAGGCACAGGCCAGTACAAAATGCCACCTCCTCTTGGAGAAGAACCTGGAAAGCACCTGAGAACAGGGCCAAGAGGATTACTTTACAATTATCTTGTTGAATGCCAACATTTATCAGCCAAAGGTGAGGATTTGAGTTTGGGTGAATGAATGTATACTTATTCCAGTAATTGAGCAACAAGTTCAGTCACTTCCTGAAGCTATTCTTGAATTATAAAGTGCTACATCATCAGGGCTTGGAGGCCCACGCAGTTATCCAATTATTCAGAAACGCATTTAAAATATAAGAGTCGAGGCACAGCTCTTTAAAAAAACTTGCTTTGTCAGAGGATATACCTGCTTCCTAAATTATAATAATGGAATTACAATAGAAGGCTCTGATCCACACTGAGATCATACAGCTGTGACTCTAGGTTTATGGAGTCTCTGAAAAGTCTTGTCTGTATCTGTATTAGATAAATCAGAGACAGAGCAGTTGTCTAGCTCTCCAGTCATGAACTGAGATTAAGAAACCCATACCCATACTCCATTGAGGAAAAAAGTAAGTCAAATGGAGTTATGCATGATACACTTCCATATCCATTTACAGAACCCTTAGAGCATCCTCCTCCCCAAACAACTGCCTTCTCTGCAGACAGAGGGCAAGCTAGGAATGATTAGTAGCCTGGGGCTGCAGCTAATCATGTGTTTTCTCAGGTAGGTCACTTTATCTCAGGCTCCTCATCCTTTAGAAAAAGTTATACCTTGCAGAGCAACAAAATATGTCAATTAGGCCATGCAGCATTTTGGTATTATTTATGAATTCCAAAAATAGATATTAGATTATGTTTGTAAACTGGTCTGTCAGAGGTTTCACTTTTACTTGATTAAATTATGATTAGGGCTTTGATTGGGCCACGTCAGTAGGATGTTGAGTCCCCGCCCCCTTGGTGGGCAGGCACTCACAGAGAAAACGACAAGGCACAGGAGTTAGTTGGAGTTTTGAGCTGGAGCCTGGGAAGTAAGCACACAGAGGAGCAGAGCAGCTGAGCCCAGAGAGAATCGAGCCCTGGGGAGAGAGGAACCCAGGAAGCCTGAACTCTGGACAGACGTTGGCAGCCATCTTGCTCCAATATGTGGCAACAGACTTTGGTGAGGCAAGTACTTATGCTTTATGGCCTGGTAACTATAAGCTTCTACCCTAAACAAATAACCTTTATAAAAGCCAACAGATTTCTGGTATTTTGCATCAGCACCCCTTTGGCTGACTAACACAGAATTTGGTGCTAGGGAGTGGGGTCATGCTTTTGCAATTACCAAAATGCTGGAACGGTTTTATAAATGGGTAAGGGGTATTTTTTGGAGGAATTGTGAGATGCTTGGTAGAAAAGACCTAAAGCACCAAAAGTGCTTTGAAGAGATTGTTGATATTAATATGGACTGTAAAGAGACGTTTTATGAGGCCTTAGAAGTAAATGATGAAACTATTATTGGAAACTTGAGGAAAGGTGATCTGTGTTTTAAAGTCACAGAGAACTTAGCAATATTGACTCCTGATGTTTTATGGAAGGCAGAATTTGAAAACAGCGATCCTGGGCATTTAGCTGAAGACCTTTCCAAAGTAAATTCGGAGAATGCAACTTGGCTTCTCCTTGTAGCTTATAGCAAAATGCTAGAAGAGCAAGATAAGCTGAGAACTGAATTGTTGGGCACAAAGAAAACCAGAAACTGATTCTGGAAATTCCAAGCCTCTGGAAATCAAGTCCCCAGGTGACAGTGCCCCATTTGAGGTCTTAACTAAACTTGGAACTTGTAAATCAGGATTGAAGATGCAGTTATCTATGAAAGATTTGTTGCAAGTCTGTCTGATGGCTTGGACCCCTGCTTCTTGTATGCTAAACCAACAAGCTTTTCGAGAGAGCTGTGTGAACAAAACCACTGTCAGCTTGGACTAAACGGGACATAGAATGGAGAGATTGAAGGAAAAACAGCTTTAAGAGGAAAACCATGGAAGCTGAGATCTGGAATTAAGACACTGCCTTGGGCCAAGAGAGGAACCCCACCCATGTGTACAGAGAAAGTGAGTTTGCCCCAGCACTTGAAGAAGGTGGATGTTCCCACCCGATGTTTAGGTAGAGTTTTGCCACCCCAGGGTACAGAGAGGGTGGAGCACATTCCTCAAGGATTAGGGTGGTTAAGGTCAGCACCCCATAGGTCTGAGAGGGGTCCGTCTGTCCCCCATGGATTAGGGAAGGCCAGGTCGGCAACTCATTGCTCTGAAAGGTTTGGGTCTGTAGACCAAAGGTTAGAGAGGATGTTGTCTTCACTTCACTATAGTAGGGGGTTAAGACTCTAACCCAAAGATTGGGTAAAGTGTGGCAATCACCCCAATGCTCTTAGAGGGTGAGGTCTGGAGCTTGGTCACCACCCAGACACTTGATGAGAGTGGAACCAAGAAAATGGCCATTGGGTGAGCCTGTGGAAAGGGTGGGTCCTCATGAGGCCCCAGGGAGAAGAAGTCTTAAGAATGACTCTCAGACTTTGACATCTAATGAAGTATGTCCTGCAGGTTTACTGAAATGTAGAGAACTCATGACTCATGTTTCCCTCCCAATTTCTCCTTATTGTAATGAAATGTTATCCTTTGTCTATCCATTTGTGTATTGGATGCAGATAAATTGTTTTTTAAGTTTCAGAGGTCTACAGCAGACAGGACATTGCCCACAGACAAACTGTATTTCTTTAAACTGATTGTGATATGATTCTATATTTAGTATTGTACTGATTTAAGGTTTTTTTTTTAATATTGTAATGGTTTTTTGGAATTCAGAGGGTAGAGTGTAGCAGTTTGGTAATATTTATGAATTCCAAAATTATTATTGGATTATGTTTGTAAACTGGTCTGTCGGAGGTTTCACTTTTACTTGATTAAATTATGATTGGGGCTTTGATTAGACCATGTCAGTAGGACATTGAGTCCCCACCCCCTTGGTGGGCAGGCACTCACAGAGAAAATGACAAGGCACAGGAGTTAGTTGAGTTTTGAGCTGAAGCCTGGGAAGTAAGCACACAGCAGAGCAGTGCAGCTGAGCCTGGAGAGAAATGAGCTCTGGGAAGAGAGGAACCCAGGAAGCCTGAACTCTTGGCAGACATCAGCAGACATCTTGCTCCAACACATGGCAACAGACTTTGGTGAGGGAAGTAACTTATGCTTTATGGCCTGGTAACTGTAAGCTTCTACCCCAAATAAATAACCTTTATAAAAGCCAACAGATTTCTGATATTTTGCATCAGCACCCCTTTGGCTAATACTGGCCAAAGCATGAAAATGTGTGTGCAGGGGGTTACAGAATGTTTTTTATAATGGGATACTCTAATAATTCCTCTGTGTAATATAAACAGTACTGAATGATCATGAGAAATGGCTTTGCTTAAGCTAAAAAGACCAAAGTACAATTAGAAGGAGTTCATCCCTTCTCCGGAAAGTTTTGAGTAACTCACCCTTTTTGTGCAAGAGAACAAAAGAGGCAAAGTTTCTGATCAGCACACCTAAGTAATATCTGTAAAAATCTATAAAAACAACCCAAGGGAACAATAATCAAATACTTGCAGGCTGGAAAGAAAAAAATGTCTAAGCGACAACACAGAACCAACTGTTAGCTAATAGTTCTGGAATCATGCCTTTGGCAAAAACAGCCGAAGGCGTGTTCACTTTTCCATTGTCCCTGAAATGATGCCCACATTTTGAGTCATATCTGCATGGTCACAAATTTTTTCCTTTTTATAAGCATTTTACTATGTACCATAAGAATTATGTGCTACATACATGTTTATAGTAAGTACGTTGTTATATTCAATAGCTAATAATGACCTATAAAATCACAAAAATTTGAATTTTTGCTTCTCTTCCAATCTGGAAGTCAGGTCAAATTTAAACATTAGCTTTCCGAATCAACACCATGGCAGCCTCAACAAGGCCATCATGCTCTGGTTCTAGTGGCTGGCCACATTCCATCATGCTTGCTCACTCTTGGCCTGGTCCCTCCACGGTAGCATGGCCATTGTAGTGGGGCCATGTTGGCTCTCCACACAATTCTGGATGGGGTATGGGTGCCTGTTGACATGCTGGAGGCCATGCAGTATTCCAGGAGCATGATGCCTTAATAGCCTGGCTGGTCTCTGCCAGGAGAGCAGGCCCCTCACTTATGCTCTAGTACACTCGGGGATGCTGGGTGAGGGCAATTCTGCAGCAATCTCCGACAGGCACATCCCAGAAGATCTCCTGCCTGTATTGTACATCCCTGAACATAGCGACAGAGTTGGTTCCAGAGCAGTCAAATGGAGCAGGCAAAGGTCACAATGGGGGTGTCATTTGGTATGCAAGCATAGAGGTTGGGAAAATCCTAAGACAGCTCCAGTGAGACAAAGCTAACCACTGCATTGCTGTTCTTCAGTGCTGACAACTGTTCCTCAGAGTTCCTGCTTTGCGGTCTTCAAAATAAATCTGCACTCCTTTTCCTGATATCAAGAGCTTTAAGTCTTCACCAGGTAAAGGGCCACATTTCCTATAGTGCTTCTAACAAGCTATGGATTCCACTGCCTCAGGATCCTGGCCACTGTATACAAACCATTCCAACTGGTCAGAACATGTTAAATGATATGATGACTACTTGCCTGTGATGATGTTAAGATTACCAGCACAATACCCTAGGTAAGCCTTGGCCCTGGATAAGCCTTGAGATGGTTCCCTCTTCTTTAGCCACTAAAAACTTAGATGACATGTTTTCCGCTGAGTAAGAAAACAGGAGATAATGTATAGTATTTCCAGGCTGTTTGGTCAAGGGTACTGAATCCAGAAAGCCAACTGCAGGTGAGCAATGGGGCTTCCAGGCACAGGGTTTCAGGGAAGATGTCAAGCTCAGAAACACCACTCACATGCCCTTATAAGATTCAATCTCAAAAGCTTTAAGCACATGCTTCAAATTCAGAAGCACCACTCACATGCCCTTATAAGCCTTTTAGAAATGTGGAAAATGTAGATCTTAAAATTAGCAGGTCCAAACAAATTAAAAAAAATAAAAATAAGGAGATCACAGAGGCTACAGTCAAATCCCAGTATGTGGCTCAGGTTAGCCATCACCAAGGAACTGAGCAGTGTGAGTATAGGCAGGTGCTAGTAAATAGAAAACCTTCCCTAGATTCTTTGACTAAAGAAGGTTTAGAGATTTTTGGTAGTCATTATAAAACTAACTGATCTCATGACCAGTTCCATTTTTTCTAGGTAAGGAAAAGTCAAGCTACAATCTTTGGCACAAAGCTAAAGAAGTTTCTTCTGAAGGCAGTGTGAATGGAGGGCAATCCTGACTTTGACCTCCTTATGTCCTCTACCTTTTGGGTTCCAATTATACCTAAGGGGAGGTTAAGTTTTGGTGGTAGGGCTATCACTAGCAAATGATCTAAATGTCAACCTTTAGGGAAGAACAAAGCAGGATTCATAAATATCTACTTAAATAGCTTCTTGGTACACCAATGTTCAAGTAGTCATGGCTCAATCATTCATCTATTCAATGGCTCATTCCCGAGGACCTATTAGGAGCTACTCCCTGTGCTAAGCAAATTGAGTCCTTGTCCTCACAAAGCTCTGTTGTATTACAAGGAGGAAATACAATACAAGGAGGAAGGACAGAAGGGAAAATCAACATTTACAGTGGGATGTGATAAGCACTCTCATAGAGAGTGTATGCAAGCCAACAGGAGTGGCATAGGGAAGAGATGAATCCATTTTACCTTCAAGAGATAGGAGAGACTTTATAGTGGAAGTATGACTTCAATGATTGAGTTATAAAGACTTTGAAGGAATTCCCCCAGGGAAATGGGAGAACAGCACCTTTGGAAATGGTCTTCCCAATATGAGTAGGCTACCCATGAAGTCCTGACAATCACTATCCTTCAGACATTTTGGCCTCCCAGAACCAACACAGCAAACAAAGGCTACCTTGAAGAGAGAAGGGGTTGGTGTAAGCACATGAAGGCTCCTAACTGATCTTCCTGGGGGCTAGATTCAGAGTGAGAAAAGTGCATTCAATTTACCAACACCTTTTGCCTTGGCTAAGTTTGGTTCACTACTAAATCCTCTTTCATGAGGTGGCTGGATACATAGGGCACCTACAGCACCGGGCTACACTTATACTACAAGTATTTGTAAGTGTCCTGGAATGCTGTGGAGGGATGATATTAAAGCCAGAAGGAGAATAAACAAGTAGATCATTGAGGTCTTTCCTCATCTTGCCAACTCCAATAGATACACTGACTCATTACTATTGAAAACACCTTCAGAGATAGAGAAGCAGTCTGAGGTGCTAGAGTTGGAGGGTGGATACAATGTGACTGTTTTAACTCACCTGGAGTCATTTGAAGTAAACTTCCCAGTGCCTCTTGGACTGCCCAGACTTTCCATCTGAGGAGTCAACAACCAAACAGGCATGAGAGAAAGATCCACAGCTGGAGAACAGGGGATTAGGCAAGGGCCAAAGTGAGGAGCTATTGCTTGGGTCACAGGAATGCTGTTGCCTCTAAAAAATTCCCAAACAGGAATGAATTCAGAGGAAAATGGATGGGAGAAATTGCTTGGGAACCGGAGGTAGCAAGAACATTATAGAAGGGATTTTAAAGATGACTGTGTGGACAAAGCTAGAGTCAAGATGACGTGTTTTAGCCTGCTCTTTCAAGAACCCTGCTGGTGAAAGGAAAACAAATTATAAGGCAGCACAGAGAGGCAAGCGCAGAGTCAAAGACAGATTTGTTTGCCCCTCCCCTCTCCCCACCCCAAGAAGTGAGGAGAAGCATCTTCAGTCAAGGGCAAGGAACAGATAGGCAGGGAAGAGGTGAGAGAAGAAACAATCAGAGGAGCAAGAGAAGGAGGAATAGGATTGGGTCAAGAGGTCAAGCTACTGAAGTAGCCTTGACCATGGGAAGAGACTCTCAGCCTGAGAAACAGAAGGAAGTTGATAAATGATAGCAGTGAACATAATTACATTCGTTGGTGAAGGAGAGGGAGGATAAGAGATTCATCTAAAGTTTGATGACTTCAGTTGAGAGGGGAGTGTGAGGTTGGGGAAAATGGAAAGGTGTAAAAGAGCTTCTATGGAGGATGGGAAAGAGGGAGAGAGAGGAGTGCAAGGACTAGTCCAAGGACCCCCAAGCACTGTTGCTGGGAGCGCCCACAAGGCTTCTCACACATGACCCTGGTAAGATGCACTTTATGAATCTTGCTGGGTAAGACACCCAAGGGCCTCTCTTCAAGGAGCTGGCAGACACTAGTGACAGGTGCTGGGGGTTAGAGATATCAGAATTGTAGCTTCTAAAGTATACTGGGAACATGGAGGGCAGGCAGGCATGTTGGCTAAAAATGGGATGTACCCATAGGAAGCTCCCGACAGCTAGAGCCCTTGAGCAGCTATGCTCACTGTCACACTCACCATGGTCTTAAAAAACTAATCTGTCAAAAATCAAGGGAGGGTACACAGCTCTGGAGTAACCAGAGCTTGTTATTGCAACTAATGTCATCATCCCAATAGTGACACTTATGGAGTGTTTTCTAAGCATTTTACATGTATTAAATCATTTATATGTATTTCACAGTCAAGGAAACTGAGCCCCAGGAGGGCAAATCAATTGCCCAAGGTCTACACTGAGCTGAAATATGAACCCAGGGTGTGTGGATCCAGGGTCCATGCTCACAATCAGCCAGAGCAGCTCTCACAGAAGATGCTGCCTACTTTTCCAACTTTCACTGCAATCTGACCTGAGTGCAAGAAAAGTGAGTGTCTGGAACTAGGATGCCTGTGCGTCTGTCTTTGCAGCTCTTCTGGCCCCAGCAGCCAGGCTACTGGATCAACCATTTGAGTATGAGATGACATAGAATAAAGTCTCACATGTGCATTCTACTACAGAACCCAAGCCAACTGCTTTGTGAGGAGAGGGGCCGGAGATCCATGGTGATTCCATTTTGTGACCTTGGGTTGGAATTTGGCTGAACATTGAAAGTGCTGGAAGCCAGGGAGCAGTGTGAAGATGCTGACAGTGCTGGGAAAATGAAATGCTCAGAGGGCAGTGGGTGGGCCCCACAGACCCTGCTTGGAGCTATTTTAGAGGCTCTTTCAGTGACTATAAGGGTTGGAGCCAACGACACCAATGCAGGACAGGTGTAAGCTGTTTGTGACTTAGTCAGGAACCAACAGCTGAGGAGGCAGAAGCCCTCAAGATACTTACAGCAAGAAAGTACCCTGTCCCTCAGCTTTGCCTATTGAAGAAAGAGTTGGAGGATTGGCCCTGGAGGGTCTGGTCAGCCTTGGCTCAGCAGGCAAGTGGGCCAGTGGGCCTCTGGCTATCCAGCGTGGGCAAGGTTGCAGCTGCCTCTTGTAGCTGTTCAGTATTGGCTTGAGATGCCAGACTGGAATCTGGGAAGAGGCTGAGAGCTAAAGGCTGAATGGCTAGGAGAGAACCAGCTGGTCCTGCCTGTCCCTTTTTCAATTTCCCCTTCCTGGCAATAGCCAATAGCAGTTAACTTTAATTGAATATTTCCTACGTGCATAGTACTACATTAAGCATTTTACATGAATTATCTTACTTGATCCTCGTTATTTCAGATATGAGGAAATCTGGTTTTTTGTTTTGTTTTGTTTTTTCGCGGTACCTGGGGCCGAGGATTGAACCAGGAACCTCGTATATGGGAAGCCGGTGCTCAACCACTGAGCCACTTTTGCTCCCCTGAGTTGGTTTTTCATTTGTTTTGCTTGTTGTGTGTGGTTTTGTTTTGTTTGGTTTTTTTTTTTGGAGGCACCAGGAACAGAACCCAGGACCTCCCATGTGGGAAGCAGACGCTCAACTCTTTGAGCCACATCCACTCCCTGAAACCCAGGCTTTTGAGGTAATCTGCCTAAGATCACACACCCAGTAAGTGTGGCAAAGCCAGGTTTCCAACTCAGGTTTGACTCCAAACTGCATGTTCTTAACTCTTATATTACTCAGTGTCCGATCTACCAAAGGCCAGGGAGCAACCTTTCTTTTGTGAATAAATGTTTCCCCTCTGGCTCTGTGCTACCCTGGCTACAGGCATCTCCTCACCTGCTCCAAAATCCAAAGTCTGTGCTTTGCTCCTGAGGCATTACCCTTTTGGCCTGATCAGAGGGCAAAGGCTCCTAGCCTGTGAGACAGACCACCCCTCATCCAAGCACCCAGCCCTTCTGCATGAGAAATGGAAGACACAAAACCTGGGTTAAAGGAAACCTGCTCTCTGAGTCACCTCAGCATGAGGAAGCACAAGAAGGCGTGGGTGAGCTGGGCTGATGCAGAGTGCTGGAGACCTGGGCTGGACACGAGGAAAGAAGGGGCTTGATGGAGTCTGATGACGTGGGTGGGAATGAGAGAGGAGTACAAACTCGAGAAGGGAGGGAGTATCGTGTTCTTGGGAGTAGGTATAAAAGATGAAACTACAAAGGTAAGTTGAGACTGGGTTGCAAAGGGTCTCAAAGGCCAAGCAAGCTGAAGAGCCTGGGCTTTCTCTTCCAGACAAACTATAAGGCCTGAGGGTTTATAATCAGGGTCACAGTATGAAAGAGGATTTTTTAAAAAGGGGATTTTAAAATCCCCTTAGTAATGTTTAGGGTAGAGATGAGGGAAGATGCCCTGATCATACTGCATATGATATGTCCAATACTTTGCGTTTTGCTTTTTTAAGGTTCCTTAAAACCCTAAAAGGAGAAAAATATCTGTTTGGCTATGAGTCATCCTGGGGGTGCAGAAGTCTCCTTGCTTAGAGCTTCCCTCAGTAAACTTCCAATTGTACACAGGACCCAGAGCTTATGCCCTGGGTGTCAGGACAGAAAGGACCTTCTTATATTGCATTATGTGCTAAGTTACTTCCTCCAGAAACAAAACTTCCCCTGCAGAGGTACAGTTTCCACATCTGCCCCAGAGGGTGGGACATGGCACCAATGACCCAAGGCACATCGTGCCTAGTTAAAAAGCTTTATTTTGAATGTGTGGAAATAAAGACCAAACAAAGAGAAGAGCACTTCTTACCTCCCCCACCCCACCCCCGTATCTCCCCAATAAGGCTTTTAAAAATTTAAGGTGATGCAAACCTTTGCTAAAATGTCTGGCCATCTTGGCATGTTTTCTGGGGGCTGTGATGCCCCATAGCTAGGCAGGGGCTGAGCAGAGACAGGATTTCTGCTGGGTTCTGAACCAGTAATTTTCTACATATTTGGCAGACGAGATGAGGAGAGAGAACTGGACTGGGAGGCAGAGAACAGGGTTCAAGACCGGGCTCCACCACTAATAGCTATGGCCCTAATAAGCATGCGGTTCTGAGCCTCTCTCTGGCTTTGTTAAATGAGGGGTTTGTACTAGTTGAGGCCTACAAGCCCTCAATCTCCTCAGTGTTGTTCAACTGCCTCATTTTTCCCAACACAGCTAACCCTGAACCACATCACAGTCAGAGTAATTTTCTTAAAATATAAATCGTATCCCCCAATGTATCCCATGTCACTTCCCTGCTACACGTCCCTCATTACACAAACCGCGTCACCCCCAAGCCTGCCCGCGGCCCTCACTGTCCTGTGTGATCTGGCATCCGCCGGCTTCTCCCCTCCACAGCTGACTTCAGCGGCACTGACTTTTCTCTCCTTCTTGAAACTTGGCCTGATTCCCTCTTGCTTAAAGACCTTTGTAAATGCGATCTTCTTTGCCTGGAACGTTCTTCACCCCATTTGCACCGGACTCGCTCCTACTTCTCTTTCAGGTTCCAGTTAAGTACCATGTCCTCAAGGGGCACTCCTTGATTTCTCCCTCCCAGGCATTAAGCGCCCCCATGGGCCTTCTGTTCTTCTTCACTGCACTTAGTTTGCAGTTTGGGGTTTACTTACTAGGATTGTTTAAACTTCCTTCCCCCACATTAGATGGAAGGCGCATGAGAGCAGAGACTGGCAGTACTTGGCTCACCACTGCACACCCAGTGCCTGAACTCAACAAATATTTGCTGATTGAGTGGCTGCAGAGGGCACATGCAAAAGCCAGTCAGCCCGGGGCCCAGGGACTTGCATGCGCCTTCCAAGTGGGACATTTCCTGCCCCTCCTGTCCTTCCACGGTTACAATGTCGAATCTCTTATCTGTCAGCAGCTTTTGCCCTTCCTGCCTCTGAAAAAAAAGAAATTAAATCTAAAATTCCTCAGTGTGAAAATAAATGCGTACCCATCTTAGCCAATATAAAGGCAGTCACAAAAGAAGACAGTGAGTCCGAGATCATTCATTCCTAGCTCACACCAAACATGCACCTTCCTGCCCGTAAAGAAAGGGCACGAAAAACTTGCAACCGGAGCCCTCTCCTTCAGAGCATTCAAAAGAGAACTCCCAAAGAGCCTTCCTCCGGAAACTCAGCAGCTCATTTGGTTGACAGCAGACAAACTCTCCATACCGGATAACATCAGAGTGGAGAATAAGTTAAACAACTTCCGAATTCAGTACATTTAAAAGGCAGCAGCTTCCTCTCTGCCTTCTGGAACTGAAAAGCAGAGGACACATTCTCTGGTCATGGTGCTTGGAGCCTCCAACTGTTTCAGTGCCAGAGTTAAAATAACTAACTTCCCCCACTCAATTCTTGCCTTTCTGTACAGAGGCTCATTCACCAGAATGTCAGAGGAGAAACAAAGACAGCTGGCTGTTTTCTCCTCTAGTGTCTATAATTAGATTCTCATGAAGAACTTGGCCATGGCAGGGCTTTGCCAGACAAATACCTCCCCCTACCACACACACACACACACACACACACACACACACACACACACACAGCTAAAGCACCCCAAAGTGTCTCTCCCCTCACACATCTCGGAGACTCAGAGAAAGTGGCCAGTCACTTACCCTCTTGAGCCACGCAAAATGCTTGTAAACATCAATGTCCCCATCCATCCTGGGCACCCATGGCAGCAGTTAGATTCCTTGGTTGAAAAAGCCCTGTTTCTGGCGGGAGACCAAGTTCTCTCCCCTCCCTTGCCTCTGCCCCCTCCCCCTTGAGGAGCGCCAAGCTGTGTTCAAATTTCCCTACTTCCCTTCAGCCTTTCCCTAAACAGTCTCAGATACACAACTCCTCTGAGCAGACTGTGCTGCTCCAGTATCCTCCCCCACCGCCCCCGCAGACACACACACAGTGGCAGCCCACAGGCACCAGCACTGGGATTCAGAGCCCTGCGGAGCAATCAAACCTAACACAGCGGGGGGGGGGGAGCCGGGGAGCCTGGACAGGGGTTTTACACACACACACACACAAGTACGGGGGTTCTTTTCAGTGATAATACCAGAGCCTGCCAGAGGAAAAAAGTCTTGAAGAAAATTCCTTGTCTGGCTTCCCCCTTCTGGAGTGGCTGGAACTCATTACAGAGAGACCCCGATTTCCTGTCTCTGCTTCATTCTGCATTTACCCACAGGCTCCCAGCTGCTCAGAGTTTATTTGGGACTGGGGAGAAGACTAAAAATAAGTGATGCTCTCAGAGGAGCTTGCTGGTTCCCACACACAGCCTGACCCCCACCCCGAAGCCCACGCCTACCCCTTTTTCAGGCCAGCGATGGAAAGCCTGTCGTTCCCAAAAAAACAGATTCAGAACCAGCTCCAGTCTGGGTTCTTGGCCCTGCTGCATGCCAAGCCCCAAGCGGGGTGTTCTCTGTCCTTGGCACGGGAGGCTCTATCCGCCAGAGAGGAACTGCTGCAGCCTTGGAGACTTAGTAGCTCCGGAGCATCTGGCTCCAGCTGCTTGTCAGCCCCTACCACGGGGCTCCAGGGGCCACATGCTGCACCTGAGGCTGGGGGCGAGGGGTGTCGGGACTGCTTCTGTCAAGTCCCAGACCTGCCCCACTGGCTACCCCACCCCAGACTACCTGCTAAACACACCCAGGAGGTGGAAAGGGTGAGGCTGCCTCACATACGTTTCCAAGAGACTGAGCGGCAGCCCTGGCTGGGTGGGAGCCTTGGGAAGGCCCTAGCTGGTGGAGCACTGAACCGTGCTTTGCTTTCCCACTGGCAGGTCACAAGCTGGCTTTCCAGGGTGGTCCCTCCAGTGCTCCCCGGATGTTACCCCCACCTCTTCCTCATTCTCCCATGCCCTCAGAGAGCTCCCCTAAAAATTGCATTTCTTCCTGGCCCAGCCCTTAATGTGCAGCCTCCGGCTATGACTGATCATGAAAGCGATCTCTGATGTGGGCGCCAAGGCAACTGTGGTTACAAGCAGAGGCCCTGAGCTTTGCTGTTGAAAATGACTGGCAGACGCATATCTCGTGACTGTGTGGGACCTCCCGGTGTCAGGGGCTGCCAGCGTCTTTCCTGGAACTCCATTTGGAAGGGAAGACTCTACTGCATATCTGCAGGACCCTCAGCACAGCAGCAGCCTTCACTGTGGCCCAGGGCAGAGCCCGAGAGACAACACCGAAACTATGACTGGCAACAGAGTCCTGGCAGGCTGGCCCGGCCCTCAGAGACCAGAGGCAGGCAGAGGAGGGCTGGCCAGCAGCTGGCACGCTGGAGTGAATTCCTGGAGACACACCCAGACCAGAGGTCAGGAAGGAAAAGCAGCACTTCTACCTTGCCCCTGGATCAGTTCCAGAGTACAGTCCAGGCGCGGCCCTGCCCAGGTCCCTGCCCAGAACCAGGGTAGGATGTGCTAATGAACCCCTCAAGGTTGCAACGGTGGATAGGCCTTTTCCCACCATTTTATTTATTGTTTCAGTCTAAAGGCCTGGGAAAGTCAAATGAAGAAATTCATCTAGTCAACACACATTTGCCTAAGGCGAATGAAATGGACTTCCTGCCCTGGGTAAATAAAGAATTACCCATGGAAAGTAATGAAGATGTATCTGAGGCTTCAGGGAGGAAAGCAGGGGAGCCAATCTTGGGGATAGATGGGACAATTCCAGCAGAGTCCAAGCCCCTGTTCCCCATGGAGGGAGGCTCAGTTCTCTTCTTTAGGTTACAAAAGGGAAGAGGTGACAAGAAGGGCCACACAGCTGCTTCATCAGCCTTGCTGTCTCCCTCCTGCCATCGGGATGTGGCTCAGGTGAGAGCTCCTCTAGGAAATTTTCCAACTGGCCCCCTCTCATTCCTTCCTAAACACTCGCATGCCCTTCGACTTTACCACTTGTGCCACTGCACCGAACCACAATGGACTGATTACATGTCTGTCCATTGCACCAGCTTGTAGGAAGTGTGTTATTTCTGATTCATTTTACCAACTTCCATGCCTAGCATACTTCTTGGTACACAGTAGGAACTATTGCATTCTTTGAATGAAAGAATGAAGCTCAAACGGTAAGACTGGCAATGTAAGAGGACATTTTTACTTGGAGAATATAGAGACTTGAAGGTCTGTTTCCCTAGGATAAGGATGCTCAACTCAAGGAGGAAAAGACAGGGCCTGTATCATGTATTAACTCAACTCATTTGTGATAGAGGGAGGAATGGAGGAAATCCAGACAAGCTGTAGCTAAATTCTTTATATATGTTTATGGTATCCTCAAGTAGCAATTCTTACTTCAGCCTTTTTTTTTTTTAAACACCATAATACATTTTACTTATATTGTAATTCAACCCAAAAATTCACAAAATAACTCAAAGGATCTAGCAACTGGGGACATGTGTGTGGTTGGCAGCAGGGCACAGGGTTGAGGATCAGTGGATTCAGTGAACACATGCACCTTTACACTCACTGATCTCCCGGTTGGCAGCTGGGCCCGACATCAGCTCAGTCCTCGTCACACTGGCAAGGAACACCCTTGGCAGCATCACTGTCACCCAAAGGCTCTCCAGGCCAGGGGTGCCTCTCAACAGGCCACAGATGGGCTTCAGGGAATCAAATAAGCCCCTGAATATGTTCATAAAAAGTGCACAAAATTACTATGCATGTGTACATACGCTGTTTCTCTGAAAATTGAGTTTTCATGAGATTATCACAATGGTCCATGACCCCTGCAAAGTTAAGGATGTGTTTTATCTGCCTAAGCAGTTACTATTAAAGGTTTAGGCTACCCATACTCTGGGTGAGCCTGGGCTCCCTGCTCCCACTTCACTGCGCCTGGGAGGGTGCAGGCATAGGAACGTCCTGGGCTCATAGTGGAAGAAGGAGGTACCCCAGAATCAGGAAGGGTACACAGATAGGGGTCATTACAGTGACCTTGACAGTCCTCATTCAGCTGCAACCAGACCCAACTCATTATTGTCCAGAACACGAGGCAGCCGGCCAGAGTCCTGGGAGTAAAACCAGGGCTAAGAGGCCAGAGTGGTCAGATCTGATAAGAGGCACTCATCATAGCTTGCCCCTCTCCCATCCCAGGACTGTTACCTACCTGGTTGGAATTCTAGTACTTGTGGAAATGGCTGAGTGTGGGGATCCCCACGGCTTTACTACTCCTGCCAGCTACAAGGAGTCAGCATCTTATCAGGCAGGACTGCAGACTGAAAGAAGTCTCATGGGTCCCATGCCATTCCACTAACCCATCACCTACATACTGAGCTCTGGCCCAGCTCTGCACCCTGACCTCTGGGCCATGGGTGACAGTTACCAGGACATCGCCTTGGAAGTCAGATTCAGGCTGGTGTCCTTCACCAGGCAGCCCTGCACAGAGAACCCACTGCTAGGAGGTGGTGTGGAGAGGAGCCCGGGGGAGGAGGAGAGTCCAGGCCTGAGAACACTGTTCCTTTGGGCTGAAGAGGCAGCCTGCCCAGGAGGCAGAATCCCGCCCACCGCAGCCTGAGTTCCCATAGTGCACAAGCACGGAGAACCCCATCTCCAAAATGGGTTAGGACAAGGGTCAGCAAGCATTTCTCATAAAGGGCCAGAGTGTAAACCTTCTAGGCTTTGTGGGTATTACTCAACTCTGCCGTTTAGTAGTGCGAAAGCAGACATAGATGATATGTTAATGAATGAGGGTGGCTGTGTTCTGGTAAAACTTCATTTATGGACACGGAAATATGAATTTCATATTTCCACATGTCACAAAATATCTGTCTTGGGGTTTTTCCCAATTAGAAATGTAAAAACCGTGCTTAGCTCACGGGCTATAAGAATAGGCAGCAGGCCATAGTTTGCATAGTTAGGACACCACTTTCCCATCTATCATCGACTACCTGGCTGAGGAGATTCTTGCAGAAATGCAGATTCTGATCCAGTAGGTCCAGAGTGGGGCCTGAGAGCGTACATTTCTAACAAGCTCCCAGGTGACGCTGATATCGCGGGTCTGAAGACCGTACTTTGAGTAGGGAGAGGATGACAAACTCACTTTCACAAGTTCCTTGAGGCATGGGGCACTGAGCAAGTTCGCCTGGAAGCCTGAATTCCCTGGAGCCTACCTGCCACACTACGAGTGGGTGCCTGAAGGCCCCAGGTGGCTCTCGCAGGCCTTCTTTGTGGGTGGAAGAAGGGTGGGTGTCTACATGCTCAGACCTCAAGTCAAGCTCACCTGGCAACATCTCCCACCACGTCCCCTGGGCCTAAAGCAGGAAATTTAGTGGGGGAAGGATGTATTTGCTTTTTCACCAATGTTTGCACATTCTTGGTCATGTATAAACATTGGTTCTTAGGGACTGAAATAGTCTCCTCAGGTCAGGTCTGAAAAGAGCCAGCTGTCTAGATTTTAGTACTGCACAATTTACTTTGGGGGGAAAAAAATCCAGGAAAATTAAAACTGCTAAATTTTCAGTGCCTGAAGGCTGCCAACCTGGGACACTATGCCAGGAAAAATGCATTCAAAATCCCCCAAGGTACAGAAATCCACTGGTTTCCAAGGAAAGGGCGAAAGAACACTTTGCCAGCTGATGCAGGTGTACTGTCCAGCAGCTTGACAGAGAGAGGTGCTTATGTCATCTTTCTGATCTAAAAAAGAAAAAAAGCCATTTTTTTTTGCTTGTTTACAAAACCCTTGGATTTTCTAAATCTAAACTAAATCTTCCTCCCTGGAATTTAGATATCCTGGGATTTGTCCCTGACTCCCACCTAGTGGCTTCTTCCAGTACTGCACAAGGACAAAACACTCCCCTGAAATGAAAAACGTTTAAAATTTAATCACAAAAGATAACTCTAGGCCACAAAATAGCAAATCATTAAGGAGTAATGTAATTAGCATATAGTAATTTCAATTCTTTGCAGACCATATCATTGCTTTTGTATCTTCAAAGAAAATTAAATTAAACCATGTTTCATTGTATTAAAAAAAAAAAATTTAATCACAGTTATGGATTAGCTGCCTTTGGGTCAGGTGTTCACCAGGAAGGATCACATGGTAGGAAGCATAGTCTTCTCTTGTTGTCTCTTCTTCAGGAACTGTGGTTCTGTCAGGCACAGGTGTTTACACCTGTGGTTCATAGGGAGCACAGTGGCTGCTCAAGAGGCAGTGGGGATGGGGAGGGATTGGTGGTTAGAATAGGACAAATAGCAGAATAGTCCCGGGCACCTCCCTTTATGTCTCAAACGGAGAGGGAGCTCCTGGTCTTAGTGCATCATAGTTGGAAGGACTGCAAGCAGCAGTTTCTTTGGAGTGGGGTCGGTTCCTCCTCTGGCAGAAGCCCTTGGGAGCCAAGTGCAAGACAGAAAGTGCTCACACCCACACTACTTACTGAGCTCTCACCCAAGTTCACACCTGCCATTGGAGGAGGTAAGAAATTGGCCTTTGGAAATTGGCTCACATAGGCTCTACTTTTTTTACTTGAAAAATAAGCATCACATTTCCCTTTCTCTTTTTTAAGATCCAGAGGGAAAAATTTTCCCACAAAACTTCTGTCTGTAACTTTCCAAAGTTAAAATGCTCAACAAGCATATACCCTGATCCATCTTTTGTTCTAGACCCTGGGTGGACAATGGAGCTACAGAGATGAATCACACAGCACGAGAAACTCAAACTCACATTTTATAATTCATAAAACAGCTTTTTTCTCCCCACCTTTTTTACAACTCCTCTGGCTTTTCAATATGGTAAACAGATTTACTTCTTTTGTCAGAATAAAAGATTTCGAGCTGAATCTGGTAGGAAATCATGGGCTTTGTTTGAGGAGCTAGGAGCTGAAGAAGCCATCTGTGGCAAGGTGGTTTGGAGCTTGCGGAAGATGGCTGTGCGCTTTGTCGGGCCTGAGCCCCTTTGCTTTTCCTTCTTTCTTTTTAACTTAATTTTGAAATAATTTAAACTGACAGGGAAGTTGTAAACATAATACAAAAATGATATAGAACTCCAATATACCTCCTACCCAGATACCCAGATTTACCTTCTATCTTTTTTCCACATTTATTATATCATTCTTTCTATTTTCCAAACATTCGAGAGCAGGTTGCATACATGATATTTTTAACTACTTAATACTTTCATGTATATTTCCTACAAACAAGGATATTCACTTATATAATCACATTAAATTTAATTATTCCTTGTTTCTTGAGATGGTAAAGAAAGTACCTGAAGATAGCTGCACTGACCAGTGGGATGTCAGAGGTGGGCACACACCCTGAGTGGGGCCTCCTTTACCCCAGCTCGGCTGGGCCCAGCAGAGGCTGCCTATTTAGGACAGCCCTCCTGAGATGTCAGCCTTGGCCAAGCCCGGACACAGGGGTGGGCGCTTTCAGAGAGGCTCCCTGAACTATCTCCACTTTGGGAACCAAGACGCCTGAAGGCAGCAAAGGCTGGTACCTACCAGGAGGCCACTCAGCACAGCTCCTAGACGAAACTGCAAGCTTGGAATACTTGGCCAGTTCTTCCTGATTGTTAAACCCAGCTGTCATTTCCAGAGGGGAAACTCATTTTCAGAGTCCCAGAGAAGGGAAGAGGAGGTTTGCCTAAAGCCACATACAAATCAGAGGCAGAGCCCTGGCCTTTTGACTCCTCCTCTGGGGCTCTTCTAACCTCCCAAACGGCTTCACCCTGGATCAGTTTGCTTCCATCTGCTCAAGGAAGCTGACCAGGAGACCTCCAACCTTGCAGAGAAAATAAGTTCCTGCTCAGAGGCCCGATTACAAAGAGGGGTCCAAAGCACAACCTCTCTATTGGTTCTCTGCCAACTACTCCCCTCACCCTGGAAGCAGAGCTTGGCACTGACGTGCCCTAGTTCTGATGCTGTGGGGTTTGCCTGACATTCCTCTGACTTCATCTTGAGCCCTTCAACCCTCAGGCCTCCGCCAGGGATCCCACTGGCCTACATCCAATGCCCTTTAAACATCAGGATGGACTGACCATTTGGAGTTATGGAACATTTGGAAACTCTGGGGGCTCTAGTGACTCTCTCGGGTATGAACTCAGGAGCCCTGGGCAACAGTCAACAGTCTGTGCACCAGGCTGGGTCCACTCACCCAGCTAACTGGCTATTCCAGCCTTGAGGGCCCACCTGAATCTGGTGAGCTTGCTCCTCCTTGGGTTCCTCCACTCCTCCTAGCCCAGGATCTACCCAGCCAACCTCCACCCAGTCAAGCCAACTAGGATACAGCCTAAATCCTGGAAGTGGTCATGGCAGCACCAGCCCCTTCTTGCCTGTGGCACATGCCGTTAAAGATCCACAGTGCCCAGGGCCACTGATGACCACCTCTCTCCTTTCCTGCCTTCAGGACCAGTCTGATGGGATTCATTGTTTCTTGCCTAGAAATGGCCACATCCTCCTGGTAGACACCCTCCTTAATTTCACCACAGTCAAAAGGGAGAAGGCACATGACTAGGAGGAGGCCACAGGAAGGGGAAAGAGGCTGTCCCTTTCTGGAACTCAGCTCCATTCCAGTTATAACAGAGCTGCCTCAGCCTTCTAGCCTGGGCCTCAGCTTCATCCTCTGTGAACTTCTGACCCTGAGCTTGGCCCTGTCTCCCAAACATCCAGAAGGCCTTTCTGTCTCCTGAGGGCAACACTGTTCTGCTGCAACCCTGGACAGTCTCCCTGATGCGTCTCTGAGGGCTAGACCCCAGCTTGCCTTGGTCTCCAGGAAGCTTTCCCTATAGGAGAGCCTCGGCCAAAGCACCCTGATGCTCCACCAGCTTCCCAGGGATAGGACCAGAATTCAGATGCAGATGCTGCTGACAGAATAATGGAACCCAGATGCTTTTCTCCTGGCCTCATTGAAGCCCCAGAGGGTGACCCCCAGCTCAGAGAACCCCGCACATACCCTTCCCTGGCCTGGCAGCCCAGAGGCGGGAAGGCTGCCTCTTCTCACTCTAACAGGCTATCAGGTAGGGCAGGACCCTGTTTTAGGTCCCAGAACCCATCCCCTTTAAAAACTTGTTCAGAACCCAGAACCACTGAATACTGGACACATCTGCTCTACTTGGCCTTTCATGGGAGTGATCATCCCAACAGGGTTCCTGCTTTTGCTGAACTTGCTGGCTGAGCTGTGCCCCTGCCCTGCCAGGTCCCAGCAGGGGAGGAACCGACCCCACTCCAAAGAAACTCTGCTGCTTGCCATCTTTCCAACTACGATGCACTAAGACCAGGAGCTCCCTCTCTGGGCACCCTGGGAGGTGCCCAGGACTATTCTGCTGTTTGTCCTATTCTAACCACCAATCCCTTCCCATCCCCACTGCCTCTTGAGCAGCCACTGTGCTCCCTATGAACCACAGGTGTCAACACCTGTGCCTGCAGAGCTACAGTTCCTGAAGAAGAGGCAACAAAAGAGCATGCTTCCTACCACGTGATCCTTCCTGGTGGACACCTGACCCAAAGGCAGCTAATCCATAACTGTGATTAAATTTTAAAAAGTTTTTCACTTCTATTTCTTTTGAACTTAACAGGCCTAGAGGACACAGCTCAAAAAATAAAGAGTTAGGCCAATCAGATTTTCTCCTTCAGGAATTTGAGCTTAAAAAAAAAAAAAAAAAGCAGGGGGCAATGGTAAGAATTTTTTAGTTAACAAGAAAAACAAAAGCAAACATAAGGATGTGTGGCAGTCACTCTGAGCTGTCTTCCTAAGGGCCATTCAACCCCCACCCCTCTATTCCACCATTGATCCTTTCTAACAGAGGCCACCTCTCACTATGGACAATGAAAGTGCTGATACTTTCCCCGCCTCCCTTGCAGTTAGGCTATGTACATGTGAACAAATCCAGGCCATTGGGACCAAATGGGAATTCTACTGGAGGGTTTCAGAGAAAGCTGTATTTATTGTTGTAGTGGAAGGAAAACAAGACATCCTAAAGAAACTATTCCTTATCTCTAGACATGGCTGTATTTCTGTATCTGTGTGAGGATGTGTTGCCTGGAGCTGCAGCAGTTGGGGGACAAACATGAAGAAAACCCAACACCCTCAGGATGGTGTATCAAAAAGATGCAAAGTATCAGAGTCCTTGAGGTCATCTCAGAACCACACTTAACCCTGGGACCACCCATCCTCTGGCCTCTTGTTGGTGACATATAAACCTCCTCATGGTTTAAGTTATTTTTCCTGGAGACAATATCCCAACTGATAGAGATGTCATGAGGCAGGCTAATGATATGACATGCCAGGCTAACGATACGGCAAAGCAGTGACTCTGAGGTATATGAGAAAGCCGGTGTGTCTAGAGAGGATGATGGCGCAAACTTGCAAGGAGATGCGGAGCTACCATGCGTGGGAAGGCACTAGTCAGTCATGGTCAGCCCCTCCAGCTGCCTTACTAGCTCCAATTCCAATACCAATCCACATGGGTTCTGTTTCTTTAGTCTTTTTAGTAATTATAGTGAGTATCTGTGGTTTAAAGTAGTGCTTCTCAAACTTTAGTGTGCAGATGAATCACTTCAATGTGCAGATGGCAGCTCAGTAGGTATAGGGTGGGGGGGCCCACATTCTGATTTTTTTAAAGCTGCCAGAGGATGCCAACGCTGCATGCCCATAGACCACAATTTGAGTAGCAAGGGCTTCTAACCGAAGTTACAAGCTTAAACACCCTGTGGGTTTGTTCACTGTTTTGAATTCTATTTACATATAGATAAGACCTAGGATGGAATGTGCATAAGGCCAGATTGTAAGTGACTTTAGGTCTGTGAGACCTAAAAAACAGACAGGGTATCTCTGTCTAGAATCAAAACCTTAACATCCACCGTGCTATCTTGGAATGTTTATATGAACTTCTGAACCCCTAAAAGTACACATTCATAGGTTGCTGATGTCCATAATTACTCTAAAAGATTTATGTAAGCAACAACTTTTAGGAATTTTCTCTGCAACACATCTTGCAAAAACCAACAGCCATGTCAACTGACTTGGGATCAAGAATATGTTTTTCTTTTAAAAGAAAAAAATATTTTTGGAAAATAATTAAAGTTAGATCCATGTTTCACATCACACATTAAAAAATATTGCAGATGGGTTAGAGTTAACTATAAAATAAAAATCAAACATAAACACACTGGAGGAAAATATAAGTGAATAGTTATTTGATCTGAAGCTGGGGAAGGCCTTTCTAAAGATAAGTGCAAAAGAAAAGCCAAAACAGGTTAACTTACAATCGTTTTAACTTTTATGCCTCAAAATATTATAAACAACATTTAAGAAAAAAGTGAAGAAAATACATGCCCCAAATAAAGCAAAGGGTTAATAAAAGACATTTAGTATGAAAGACATGACAATCCTAATATTAATAGAAAAAGAGCATATAGACTATGAATAGACCAGCAGACTCCAGAGGGGCATAAGGATATCTAAGGGGGCTCAGCATGAACGCTGGGGTGTGGAAAGAAAATATTAGAATTATTTTTTAATTTGTCATTTTAAAATGTATGTTTTGTAATTTAAATATATTCATACAATAATATGTATATAAATATGATAATATGGGGAATGAATTTTTTTCAGATACAGGTATGAAATCAAAATTCTGGAAACCACCCAGAAGAATAAATACCAATAAACTAATGAAAGAATATTCAGTTTTCCCACTAATCAAAGAAACATAAAAACAACAAGAAGAAATCATTTCTCCTTTTGAAACAAGCAAAGCTGTTGTTTTAATCTCAGTGATTATTTTTGATCGGGATACAATGGATTGACTCATCTCAAACCCTGCCAATGAAAATAAAAATGGGCAAAATCTTTCTGAAAAAGGATTTGGAAAAATGTGTCAAAAGGCTTAAAGATAATACCTTTGGACTAGCATTGCCAGATTTAGAAAACTGCAAGGGATTACTTATTGCTTACCTAAAATTCAAATTTAACTGGATGTCCTATACTTTATCTGGACCCCTTCTTGAACTGTTTAATTCTTTATTTAGGAATCCATCTTAAGGAAATACCTACAGATAAGGACAAATATCTCCGGGCAGAGATATTTACTGCAGCAATTCCATGTATTAGTGAGTGATTTTAAATAATCTGAACATCAATATTAGAGAAATGGTCACATAAATCAAGGTACTTCTGTATAAGGTAAAGGTATATAGTCATTGTAAACCATACAGCAAAGGATAAAAACCAGCTCTTCTCTGTCCGATGGGCAGATTGCACTTTTGTTTGGGAAGATACTTTAATGAGTCTCTTGGTTACGCGAGGCATAGCCGAGAGGGAGAAGTTGAAATAAGGAAATGCTAAACCCTCTGTAGCCTAATGAGAGGGCAAAGGAAGTGCAGAGAAGGCTCTGTCTGAGTAACCAACGGGCCCCAGCCACCAGGATGACAGGCCAGCTCAAAAGACAGAGTCAACAAGTGACTCCTGGAGAGGATTTTGGCCAATGGCCCTTAATATTAGGTTATTAATTTCATTTTCTGCATTGGGACATTCCTTACATAAGTTTGTAAGCCTTCAGCTGCAATTCTGAAATTCAAAAGGGTTGTGTGTGTGTATGGTGTGTGTTTAATAAGGTTGGTGCCAAATTTATTTAGCAGTAAAACCTAGTCTGAGAATATTTATAGTCTTTCTTTATTCTACTTCATGTGTATATTCATAAATTTCCATATAGAAATGTTAATGTATTTCCTGCCCTGTACCCTGCTGGAGATGTTATATATTATATGACATATGTGTACTGTGTCACCTTTCTAAAGTCCAGTAAATTCTGAAACACATCTCAATCCAAGAGTCTCAGGTTGAGGGACTATGGATCTGCAATATCCTTTAGCCTTCATAAAATCTTCTTAGCACTGCAGCCTGAAGTCAGTGGTGCTAACAGGAATGGAGGGAGGGACCAGCGGCCATGCCGGGGATAAACTGGGCCACTGAGAGCTGCAGCTGTATAGAGCAGGGAAAAGATGGTCAGAGATGACTGGAGAGAAGCCAGGATTAGCATTATAGAGCCAGAAGTACAGTAACAGCCAAAGGGTTATGGTGGAACTCTAGGGAACCAAGGCAGAGTCCTTCTGCTGTGGAGAGGAGAGAGAGAACTAACCCACTGAAGCCATCCCCTACCCTCAACTTCCAATTATGGTTAAATGAGTAAGTGGAGGAGCAAATGGGGACTTCTGTTATCAGCAGAAGTCTGAGAGGACCACCAAGGACTGTCTTCATTTGGTGGAAGAGATAAGTAGATATTCATACCTAAACAGGCCTAACACTTGAGACTCGCACATGACCTTTGTCCTTCCTCTCTAGGCAGCATCTGCTATAGGTAAATTACACAGAACATCAGGCAGATAGCCTATGCAATGAATATATGGAGTAACATGTATAATGAATATAATGAAGAATTCTTCAGTGTTCAAAGGAAGGCATGGGGGAATAGACTCTGTGGATAGAGGGCTCCTCAACAGAGAGTAGGCTAGGATTCTGGGACACAGCCTGCCCACTCACAAATGGCTCAACCTCTGGACAAGGAGGGTCTCAGCCTCTTTGGTCTGTGGTCTCCAACCCCTCCCTAATAAGAGAAGGCTAATACAGCGATTTGGAGGAAAATGGTCTGTCTCCCAAGAAAGCATCAAGAAGAAAGTCTCTCCTCTGCTTCTAGCCATTGTTGTTTCTGGATATGATAACCAGAACTGCTACAGCCACCTCTACCTTGAGGATGAAGGTCAATAGGGAAGATGGCAGAGTAGAGAGTTGGGAAGGATCTACAACCTTCATGATATCACTGAGCATCACTGAGCTACTGTCAACCAACCCTGAAGCCTGCCCTACCTCAGGCCTAACTGGTATATAAAAGAATACATTTCCTTAGCATTTAAGCCAGTTATTCTTAGATGAGCATATCTTCCTGATATAATCCATGACTTGTTTTTATACCTACATGCTATGGATGAGACAGGTCTGGCTCCATTTCTTCTCAAATTGGAGAGTTATCTTTATGCCACCCACTTACATCTCTGGTTACCCATATGATTCCTCTTAGAGACTAGCAGGTCTATGGGCTTGATCGAGAGCCAGCAGGAGAATGAGAGTTAGGAAATCTGCTTCCCACTCTAGGGATAGGAAGCAGTTCTAGAGCAAGGAGGTCTGAAAAGTATTTGCAGAAGTAAAGGAATGAATATGTTTACCAAGCTCTAGTTTGTGGTAAGAAACAGGGTCAAGAGGAGAGATTCCAGCTGAGGGAGAGACCACAGCCAGGGTTAACTCAGTAAGTAATACTTGCCATCTCTGGAAAAAAATCTTCCATGTTTGCTCTTCTCCAGACCTAGGGTGGATTTCCCTTCTCAGGAGAGAGGGATTATAGAGGCTAGGCAGGCAGAGTATATAGCTTAAGATGCTTGACTGAGCTCTACACTCCTGCTGAGAAGGTCTACTCAGTGGGGCCTGGCCAAATCTGGATGAGAAGGAAAAGCTGAAAGGTGTACAGATGAAGCAATAGTCCATCAGCGGTGGCATTCCATGGACTACCCGCTTCTGCTTCCAGTGGTTCCCCAAACAGATTATAGGCCTACTCACCAAACTCTCCTCAAGCCACTCCTTTATGTAGGCTGCCGTTGGGCCTGGGATCTGGCTCTGGAGGGCTGCTCTCTCCTGAGGATGCTCCAGCATCTCCAGGGCCAGCCTCAAGTCCTCGACGAGATGGAGAACTGGGAAGGGGTTCTTGTAGGAGGCCGGGGAAGACAGTCCAGGCTCACAGGTACCATCGCTAATATCTGCACCTGATTTAGTGCCTGGAACAAGAGACAGGTGGGAACTTCAGTAAGAAGGGTAGATGCCATGGGCAAGGTAGCCAAGAGCAAAGAAGTGAGAAGAGGAGAGAAAGGGAAGGATAAGAAGCCTGGAAGACCACTCCTGCCTCAGCAGAATCACTTATAATGTAAACTTTCCAGAAATTATCTTTATCTAGTGTTGGGCTGGAAAGAGACATGTCAGATATAGATAACTAAGCCCATGAGGACTGACATATGGAAACACACACACTTAAACAACTGAGGAAAACACAGGCCAGCCCTTGCCAGTAACCAAAAGCATGCAAGTTAGAACAATGAGATAATATTCATTTATTAGATTAAAAAATAAGAATGTAGATGGCCACCAAAAAAATTCTTCCCATCCCTGTACAGCTATTCTGCTCTTCCCATCAAGATGTGGATCTTGACTTTGGGCTGGCCTAGTGACTTGCTCTCCTCAATAGAATGCAGAAGTGACACTGCCCAGTTTGGCACCTGAGCCTTGAGAGGTCTGGCAGCTTCCTCTTTTCCTCTCTGGATGTCCTAAACCATCGTATAAAGAGTCCCTGCTAGAGAGATGGCTCTCACTGTTCCACCCATTCCAGCTGTCATGACAGACATGTAAGTGAAGCCATCTTGGATCCTCCTGCCCTGGATGAGCTGCCCCAACTGATACCACATGGGAAAGGGATGAGCCATCCCTGCCTAGGACCGCCCCTATCATGAAATGAAAGCAACCTCCACACCATTGACTTGTTTTAGAAATAGACAACCTTCTTGGTGAGGGTTTAATGAATTGAAATCTTTCTAGATCTTCCCAACTGAGAGCTCTCTACATTCCTTGACATATGCTTTTAAACTGCGCTACCTGTTATACATATCCCTATCTCATCCCTGCATTGTGGCTGTGAGGTCTCTGAGGGCAGAGTCCATGTCATTTTTAGCGGAGTTCCTAGCATCATGCCCTGTACCCCGTAGATGTTGAAGAGGCATCAGACTGAATGCCTGCATGTATGCATGGATGAATAAAGAGAAAGAAAGCTAGAGTTTGCAGATACCCGGGCCATTGGTCAACTCTTTCTAATTTAGATTTTTTGCTTTTCTAAACCCTACCATTTAAAAAAGTCATCATTGCATAAGTACAGTTATACATTTTTTCAAACCAAAACTGGGGCGAGAGAGCAGATGTAGCTCAAGCAATTGGGCGCCTCCCTCCACATGGGAGGTCCTGGGTTCGGTTCCCAATGCCTCCTAAAAAGAAGATGAGCAGACACAGAGAGCACACAATGAACAGAGTGGATAGTGAACACAGCGGGGGGTGGGAGGGGGCGCGAAGAGAAAGAGGAAAGGGATAAATAAAATAAATCTTTACCAAAAAAAAAACAAACCAAAAAACTGGGCAACACAGTCTAAAAAAGGATTTCTGTGCTTCTTTCAGTAGTACGACATACCTTGGAAAATAGGGTTTAGATAGAATTTCTAGGGCATTTGGATTATTTATAAGCCCAGTAGGATAAAATACTTGAAATCAGGACTCTGTTGGAAAATGTGGACTGTAGGGTCACCACACCCATGGTCACACTGCAGGCCTGACATCTAACTCCAGGTTCCTTTACACTTCCAAGAGCCAACTTCCTATTTACCATGGCAGTCTTTTGGAATGAAAAATCCACACAGAAGGAAACAATTACTATTTGATTGCTGGTTTGCTTTCTGAAAGCACATGAAAGAGGGAATCATGGGTCACAATCTGTAAGCAAGTTAGTGGCTCTGGGGAGCTAGGAAACTGCCTGATTGCACACACTCTGATGTGTGCTCAGCAGTTTCTGGCTCCCACACATCCAACTTAGAGTTGGCTGGGAAGGGCCACAATCAAACTTCAGAAAGGAAAATGGACAGAAGCAGAACAAGACCCCAAATCTCCAAACCCCTGCCAGGTAATCCATCTTCATTCTGGACACACTCTAATTTCAACACATATCCATCCAGTTTCATTATATTTATACACTTTTGCATCAGCTACTTTATAAATGTAGGATGAATTAGCATAGAGTGAAGGGGAAGACCAAAGTTTTCATTAACTTTTTATCACTGTGTGACCTTGGAAAGTCTCTTCCCCTCTCCATGCTGCCCTAAAACTTTGTGGTTCTATTTCTTCCCTACCACTCAGAGTGTATGTACATGTACATGTATATGAGTACACATGTATCTGCATATTTTCACATGTGTGTATAGATAAAGCCTTTAATTTCTATTTCTTTAATTTCTATTTTTTTGCAATTTACATTTTTGTTACTTTATCAAAACCAATAGCAAATAAATTACTTTATTTAAATTACTTTAAGTTACTTTATTTTTATTACTTTATCAAAACCAATAGCCAATAGATGCTAGATGATAGAAGTGAAAAGATAATACCAATATGAATAATAATTTGTCCTAAAGTTTTCACAGCAGTTACAGCAAAAAGTCATACAAATAATAAATTCTACTTGGTTTTAAGCCTAACAATCACATATGGTCATAGCACAGAAAATTAAGGGAAGAAGAAATCTCCAAATACTACGCTGGGGCTTGGAGATGTAAATGATATTGAATAGAAAGTTATGCAAACAAAAGGACATATAATGATCCTAAATTTATTCTCCTAGGAGAAAAGCATGGTGACCAGCCTCCAAATGTCCCCCAGTGATCACTGCCTCTTCATATTCATGCCCTTAAGTGATCCCCTCTCACATTATATTAAGGTTTTTATCTGTGTGACCAGTAGAATATGGCACAAGTGTTGGAATATCACTTCCAAGACAGGGTCATAAAAGGCATTGTGACTTTTGCCTTGTTCTCTCTTTTCTCTCTTGGATCACTCTGGAGGAAGGCAGCTACTGTGTTGTGAGAACACTCAAGCAGCCCAGTGGAGAAGTCCATGTAGTGAGGAATTCTGGTCACCTGCCAACAACCAGCAAGGAACGGAGGCTTCCAGCCAACAGCCATGTGAGCGAGCCATCCTGGAAGGGGATCCTCCAGCCCCAGGCAAGCCTTCAGCTGACTGCACACCCGGCTGACACCTCATGAGAGACCCTGGGCCAGAATCACCCAACAAGACCACATCCGAATGTCTGGCCCACAGAAGCAGAGAGAGGATAAATGTTATTTGAAGCTGCTATGTTTTGGGGTAATTTGTTATACAGCAACAGATAAATACAAATAGCTAAGAACATTCTGAGAAAGGTAATCAGGAGGAACTTGCCCATGCAATATAAAAATATATATATATATTTTTTACTTTATTTTGTACAATTGAAAATATAAACAATTAAAAACTAAAAGGTAAACACAGATGAATATATACATTTCTCAATTAAATGTAATGGATACATATACATTTTTTTTTAATCAAACAATATGTTACACAATATATTTGGTTCATAGTTATGCATTCATACAGTATTTGTCCTTCTGTGTCTGGCTTGCTTCGCTCAACATAATGTCCTCCAGGTTCATCCATGTTGTCATAGGCTTTACGACTTCATTTCTTCTTACAGCTGCATAATATTTCATCGTGTGAATAGACCACAGTTTGTTTATCCATTTGTCTGTTGATGGACACCTGGGTTGTTTCCAACTTTTGGCAATAGTGAATAATGTTGCTATGAACATCGGTGTGCAGATGTCTGTTTATGTCACTGCTCTCAGTTCTTCTGGGTATAAACCCAGTAGTGGTACTGCAGGGTCACGTGGAAAGTCTATATTCAACTTCTTTAGGAGCTGCCAAACAGTCCTCCACAGTGGCCGTACCATTCTGCATTCTCACCAACAGTGAAGAAGTATTCCTATCTCTCCACATCCTCTCCAACACTTGTAGTTCTCTGTCTTTTTAATAGTGGCCATTCTGATAGGTGTGAAATGATATCTCATTGTAGTTTTGATTTGTATTTCCCTAATCATGAGTGATGTTGAGCATTTCTTCATGTGTTTTTTTGCCATTTGTATTTCTTCTTTGGAGAAATGTCTATTCAATTCTTTTGCCCATTTTTTAATTGGGTCGTTTGTCTTTTTATTGTTGAGTTCTAACATCTCTTTATATATCCTGGATATTAAACCCTTATCAGATATGTGATTTCCAAATATTTTTTTCCCATTGAGTTGGCTGCCTTTTCAGCCTTCTGACAAAGTCCTGTGAGGTGTAAAAGTGTTTAATTTTGAGGAGGTTCCATTTATCTATTTTTTGTTGCACGTGCTTTGGGTATAAGGTCCAAGAAACCACCACCTACTACAAGGTCTTGAAGATGTTTCCCTACATTTTCTTCTAGTAGTTTTATGGTCCTGGCTTTTATATTTAGATCTTTGATCCATTTTGAGTTGATTCTTGTATAGGGGGTGAGGTAGGGGTCCTCTTTCATTCTTTTCCTTATAGATATCCAGTTCTCCTAACACCATTTGTTGAAGAGACTGTTTTTTCTCATTAGCATGGGCTTGGTAGGTTTGTCAAAAACCAGTTGACTGTATAGGTGAGGGTTTATTTCCGGGTTCTCAATTCTATTCTGCTAATTGACGTGTCTATCTTTATGCCAGTACCATGGTGTTTTGACCACTGTAGCTTTGTAATATGTTTCAAGGTCAGGCAGTGAAATTCCTTCCACGTCGCTCTTCTTTTTTAGAATGTTTTTGGCTATTCGGGTGGACTTACCCTTCCAGATGAATTTGGTAATTGCCTTCGCTAATTCTGTAAAGTAAGCTGTTGGGATTTTGATTGGTATTGCATTGAATTTATAAATCAGTTGGGGCAAGATTGACATCTTCACGATATTTATTCTTCCAATCCATGAACACGGAATGTCTTTCCATTTGTTTAGGTCTTTTTAAATTTCTTTTAGCATTGTTTTGTAGTTTTCTGCATATAGGTCCTGTACTTCTTTGGTTAAATGAACTCCTAGGTATTTGAGTCTTTTTGTTGCTATTGAAAATGGAAATTTTCCCCTGATTTCCTCCTCAGGTTTTTCAGTACTAGTATACAAAAACATTACTGATTTTTGTGTGTTCATCTTGTATCCTGCCACTTTGCTGAACTCATTTATTAGTTCAAGTAGCTTTGTCGTGGATACTTCAGGATTTTCTAAGTACAGGATCATGTCATCCACAAACAGTGAGAGTTTTACTTCCTCTTTTCCTATTTGGATGCCTTTCATTTTTTTCTCTTGTCTAATTGCCCTGGCTAGAACTTCTAGTACAATGTTGAATAACAACGGTGACAGTGGGCATTCTTGTCTTGTTCCCGAGCTTAGAGGGAAAGCTTTCAACCTTTCCCCATTGAGTATGATGTTGGCTGTGGGTTTTTCATATATGCCTTTTATCATATTGAGGAATTTTCCTTTTATTCCTAACTTTTGAAGTGTTTTTATCAAAAAAGGATGCTAGATTTTGTCGAATGCCTTTTCTGCATCTATTGAGATAATCATGTGTTTTTTTCTTCCTTCAATTTGTTAATGTGGTATATTACATTGATTGATCTTCTTATGTTGAACCAGCCTTGCATACCAGGAATAAATCCCACTTGGTCGTGATGTATAAGTCTTTTGATATGCTGTTGGATTCGATTTGCAGGTATTTTCTTGAGAATTTTTGCATCTATGTTCGTTAGAGAGATTGGTCTGTAATTTTCTTTATTGTAGAATCTTTATCTGGCTTTGGTATTAGGGTGATGTTGGCTTCATAAAATGTGTTGGGTAATTTTCCCTCCTCTTCAATTTTTTGGAAGAGTTTAAACAGGATTGGTGTTAATTCTTTTTGAAATGCTTGGTAGAATTCACCTGTGAGGCCATCTGGTCCTGGACTTTTCTTTGCTGGGAGATTTTTGATGATGGATTCAATCTCCTTAAATGTGATTGGTTTGTTAAGTTCTTGTATTTCTTGTAGCGTCAGTGTAGGTTGGTCGTGCGTTTCTAGAAATTTGTCCATTTCATCTAGATTGTCTAGTTTGTTGGCATATAGTTTCTCACAATATCCTCTTATGATTCTTTTTATTTCGGTGGGGTCATTTGTAACTCGCCCCACCTTTTCATTTCTGATTGTATTTATTTGCATCTTCTTTTTTTCTTTGTTAGTCTAGAGAGGGGTTTGTCAATTTTATTGATCTTCTCAAAGAACTAGCTTTTGGTTTTGTTGATTTTCTCTATTGCTTTTCTGTTCTCATTTTCATTTATTTCTGCTCTAATCTTTATTATTTCTTTCCTTCTGCTTGCTTTGGGATTAGTTTGCTGTTCTTTTTCTAGTTTCTCTAGTTGTTCAGTTAAATCTTTGAGTTTAGCTCTTTCTTGTTTTTTAATATAGGCATTTAGGGCTATAAATTTCCCTCTCAAGGCTGCCTTCACTGTATCCCATAAGTTTTAATACATTGTGTTCTCATTTTCATTTGTCTCAATATATTTACTGATTTCACTTGCAATTTCTTCTTTGACCCACTGATTATTTAGGAATGTGTTGGTCAGTCTCCACACATTTGCGAATTTACTTTTTTCCTATTATTGATTCCTAGTTTCATTCCATTATGATCTGAGAAGGTGCTTTGTATAATTTCAATCTTTTTATATTTATTGAGAGCTGAATTGTGACCTAACATGTGGTCTATCCTGGAGAAAGATCCATGGGC
>JAQZBX010014309.1:0-38781 GCA_029593785.1 Cabassous unicinctus
GTGGCTCAGTGGATAGAGGCCCCGTTTACCATGTGTGAGGCCCCGGGTTCGCTTCCCGGGACCTCCTTGTGAGGGCAGGCCGGCCCGCGCAGCGCAAGGGGCTGATGCAGCGGGACCTCACAGCGAGGGGAAGATAAGCAGACACGGAGAAGACACACAGTGAATGGACACAGCAAGCACAAGCAGCAAGGGGGGGATAAATAAATAAATAAATAAATCTTTAAAAAAAAATTAAAAAAAATAAAGAGATTGAATCCTTCTTCAAAAATCTCCCAAAAAAGAAAAGTCCAGGACCAGATGGCTTCACAGGTGAATTCTACCAAGCATTTCAAAAAGAATTACCACCAATCCTGTTAAAGCCTCCAAAAGTTTGAAGAGGAGGGAAAACTACCCAACACATTTTATGAAGCCAACATCACCCTAATACCAAAACCAGATAAAGACACTACAAGAAAAGAAAATTATAGACCAATCTCTCTAATGAACATAGATGCAAAAATTCTCAACTAAACACTTGCAATTCAAATCCAACAGCATAGCAAAAGACTTACACATTATGACCAAGTGGGATTTATTCCTGGTATGCTAGGCTGGTTCAACATAAAATCAATCAACATAATACACCACATTAACAAATTGAAGGAAAAAAACAACATGATCATCTCAATCGATGTAGAAAAGGCATTTGATAAAATCCCACATCCTTTCTTGATAAAAACACTTCAAAAGATAGGAATAGAAGGAAAATTCCTCAATATGATAGAAGGCATATATGAAAAACTCACAGCGAACATTGTATTCGATGGGGAAAGGTTGAAAGCTTTCCCTCTAAGATCAGGAACAAGACGAGGATGCCCACTGTCAACATTGTTATTCAACATTGAACTAGAAGTTCTACCTAGAGCAATTAGACAAGAAAATAAAATTTAAGGCATCCAAATAGGAAAAGAGGAAGTAAAACTCTCACTATTGGCAGATGACATGATCCTATATTTAGAAAATTTGGAAATGTCTACAACAAAGCTACTTAAGCTAAGTTCAGCAAAGTGGCAGGATACAAGATCAACATGCAAAACTCAGTAATATTTTGTACACTACTATTGAACAATCTGAGGAGGAAATCAGGGGGGAAATTCCATTTACAATAGCAACAAAAAAAGTCTCAAATACCTAGGAATCAACTTACCAAAAATGTGCAGTACCTATATGCAGAAAACCACAAAACAATGCCAAAACAAATCAATGAAGACCTAAACAAATGGAAAGTCATTCTGTGTTCATGAATTGGAAGATTCAATGTCGTGAAGATGTCAATCCTACCTGTATTAGTCAGCCAAAAGGGGGTGCTGATGCAAAATACCAGAAATCAGTTGGTTTTTATAAAGGGTATTTATTTGGGGTAGAAGCTTACAGTTACCAGGCCATAAAGCGTAAGTTTCTTCCCTCACCAAAGTCTGTTGCCATGTGTTGGAGCATGACAGCTGCCGATGTTTGCCAGGGTTCAGGCTTCTTGGGTTGCTCTCTTCCCAGTGCTCCGTTTCTCTTCTGGGCTCAGCTACTCTGTTTCCTCCACAAGACCAGCTTTAGACTATCAGGTGAATGGCTCATCTCTTTTCCCAGGGCCTTCTCTCCTTCCTCATCAGAACTCCAATATCAAAACTGCTCCAACTCTGTCCTTTGCCATGTCTTTTACCTTTGATTCCCCACCCACCAAGGGGCAGGGCTCAATGCCCTACTGACGTGGCCCAGTCAATGCCCTAATCATAACTTAATCATGCCCAGATTAACAGACCAGCTTACAAGTATAACCCAATATCTATTTTTGGAATTCATAACTACATCAAACTGCCAAACTGCTACACTACCCAAACTGATTCATAGATTCAATGAAATACCAATCAAAATTCCAAGAGCTTACTTTCCAGAAATAGAAAAGGCAATTACCAAATTCATTTGGAAGAGAAAGTGCACCCAAATTGCCAAAAGCATTCTAAAAAAGAAGAGCAATGTGAGAGGAATTTCATTGCTTGACCTTGAAACATGTTGCAAAGCTACAGTGGTCAAAACAGCATGGTACTGGCACAAAGATAGACACATCGACCAGTGGAATAGAATTGAGAGTCCAGAAATAACCCCCTGACTCATTTTCATTCCCCGTCTATGGGTACATTTTACAACAGCCCTACCTTATATTGTTGGATGCATGTAGCTGTTAGATAAAGGGTAGCCTTCTTCCACAGAGTGAAAAAACATACACTACGTGGTCCCAGAGACTGAAATGAGGAAAAACTGAAATACAGCATTACCAACTGTGAGCCACCAAATCCCAACTCTACGTCAGAATGACTTCTCATCAGTGAAGGAAATACGAACGCTATAACCACCACTGAAATGAGGGTAAGGAAAGGTGCCAACAGCGGTGAGTAATGTGGCCCAGCCTCAGTGCATGGAAGCTTCCAGTAGAATCTGAGAACACTGGGGTCATTAAATAAGAACCAGCAAAGTCAACCTCCCATCAGAGAAACTGAAAAAAAGAAAAAGTAGGATTTATAAACTGATCATGTGTTGCTTCCCAGTTGACCTGTCAGGTGTGACTCAGGATTGGGTATGACCTCCTCTTCAATATCCTTGACTCCAACTCAATATTTTGAGGATACCCTCAACTCTTAAGCTCTCTGAGTCTGTGATTTGTGTCCCTCCCTCCCCTCGGAAGACAGGCTGTCAGAGAGCATTCTCTGCCAGGAGCTGCAGCCGTTCTCCTCACCCGCGCTCCCCACCAGCAGCTGCTTGCAGTCATCCTCACCTGAAAGACCGCAGGCTACGCTCACCTGGTGTTGGGATGGGACCCTGCCTGAGACTCCACGTGGTTTTGCTGGAAGTTTTGCTGAAGGCTGATGCCGTGTTTTTTAGACCTTTCTCCTGGGTTCTGGACTTTCTGAACCCCACAAGGCAGACCATCTTTCAAATCTATCTTTATTTTTTCCCTATTCTACTCTGAGCAAGAAGAGCTGACTTTGTTCTGTGTGTGCCTCTACTTCTCATCCTGGCCCACCGACCCTGACTCCTGTCCTGTTTGTTGCTTGAAGTGTCACTAGGCTCCTTCCAAACTGATCTGTTTATCTGATATGCTGGTTAAGTCAGATCTGCTACCCCATGAAGTTATAGATGGAGACCTGGGTAAGTGCAGCCCATAGCCCCCAAATCTCTTCTTTGGCATTTGGAAACAACACCATTTTCATAGCCTTTCCTCTGCCCCTCATGCTCATTTCCTGCTGAGTCTGCCAACCTTGATGAAGTCAGTAAGTTGTTAAGTGTTTTCCTGTGGCATTTACCAAGATGTTCTGAATAAAAGCAGCAAGATTCATTCTGGATTCGGAATGGGGAGCCCTGCAGGTCCACCTCCATCTAGCTGTATGACCTTGCGTATGAGGGTTTAACCCAGGTATACTCAAACCTCTTTGGGTTTCAGCTTCCACATCTGTCAAATGCAAATAAGAAAACTCAAGCCCTGCTCACATCTCCCACATGACAGTGGTGAAGCTGGAGCAGGACAATGAATGTAGAGGTACTTTAATATCTATAAATTCCTCCAGGAATGAAGAGGTGGCATTATGGTAGCAGTCTCCAACTTTACGTTCTTTGATATTAAAGGAAAGAAGTTGGAGGAGGACAACCTGACCTTCAACATTGGTCTGGCTCCCAAATCTGAGCTCATTTTACTAAACTGTGCTTCTCTAGCTCACTCAGGGTTACAGAAATGCAAGATTCACACAGTCCAGCTCAGGAGCAAACAAATACTGACGCTCTTTCCAATGTTCTGAGTCTGTTTGTGTGGGCTCATGTTTAGTCTTTCTGAGCTAGCTTCATCTCAATCACACTTTACTTTCCAGAACATGTGTGCCATCACCAGCATAAAGAGCTTTCACCATGGTCCACAGTAACAGCAGCTGAAATGGTTTTGTTTGACCCAAATTTAAGCTTTTTTAGAGATTAGGGCCTGAAGACATAACTTTGGACAAATGTTCCTCCACCAGCATGCTGTAATTACACATTGTCATGGAAATGGTCTCTTACTGGATTTTTTGTTTTATATACATTTGGAAACTGGATTAATTAGGATAATAAAAAACACCCCATCATTTGCATAATAGTACTATACTATTAGTATAATACACATCAGTTTTCTCAAGACAACAGAGAAAATAACTTTTAGAAATAGCAAAGAAGGAGTAATACTGACAATTCTTTAATATTTTTCTACCAGTTTGGGTTAGGAGGGAAACTTCAGAGTTCTTGGCTTGATGGACCTCAGTGAGTCAATAAGCATTGTCTGGGGCCACTCTGAGCACAGGAGAAGAGGCAGAAGAACTGAAGAGCAGACCTTGTGCTCCTAGAGATTAGCAGCCAGGAGGGGAGAAGGGGTTTATCCAGATAAAACCACAGTCAGTTACAGCACAAAGCAAGATAGTAGTGCTGATGAATTTAGGTAGGCTTCTAGGGGATCGAGCAAACACTTGCTAATATCCCTATTCATTCAGTCAGACAGTCATAAGATACTCATGGAACTGGGGATAATCAATGAAGTAAAGAAAAATCGTAACAGCAAATTAAAAATTTTTATTAACCTAGCCTTGTGGAAGTCATATTCTAGGAATTGGAGATAGGGGGAAAAAAAAAAAAAATATATATATATATACACTCATATATGCCAGGTGGTAGTAAATGATATGGAAAAAAAATAAAGCAGGAAAGAGGGATGGGAGGAGTGCTGGGGGCGGGGTGTAGATTAAATAAGATGTCAGAGAATGTGCCACTTGAGCAAAGCTTTAAGAAGTTGAGTCTTGTAGTTTTCTAGGGTAGAATATTCCAGGCAGAGGATAGAACATGTTCAAAGGCCCTGAGGAAGGGATGTTTGAGAGACAACAAGGTCAGGGCGGCTGGGATGGCGTGTGTGAGATGAGGTCAGAGAGAACACGGAGCCAGGTCTCAGCTCAGTCCAATAGAACCTTCTGCGATGGTGGAAATGCTCTACATCTGTGCTGTCCAGTGCAGCAGCCACTAGCTACATGTGGCTACTGAGCACCTGAAATGGGCTAGCATAGCTGAAGAACTCTAATTTTATCTCAGTCCAATTGATTTAAACTTAAAGAGCCACAGATGTATAGTGACTGCCATAGTGCACAGTGCGGCTGAACCTTGCAGGCCATTGTCAAGATTCTGGTTTTTACTCTGATTGAGATGGTAGGACACTGGGGAAGCATGGAGAGTGGCATGATCTTAGGTTTTAAGAGGATCACTCTAGATACGCTAATGAAAGTAGACTGTAGGATCAAGGGCAGAATCAGGGAAACCTTTGATAATCGAGATGAGAAATGGCAGTGGGTGCTGGGTGGTAATAAGGACAAGGAGGGGATGAGGTCATCATGGTGGAGGTGGTTGAAATGTAGAGCCTTTGGGATTTGCTACTAGATTAGATCTGGTGTGTGAGAAACAGAAAAGTTAAGAATCGCTCATAGGTTGCTGTCAGACCATTTCCACAGGAAAACTTTCAGGGGAGATTCTGAGAACTGCAGACTAGAAGGTTGCATTTCTTCTGTGTTCGGTAGCCTGAGAGACTCTAGACTAAGTGGAGATTATGCCTCCTTGCAAGGTCGTTCTGAGGCTCACGTGAGCAAAGTGCCTAGCGTGGGACTCCATACGCAGTAGGCCTAATGTGTTAGACTCTTTCTCCTCTACCAAAAATGAAGCCAGAATACAGACCCTTCCTACAACGGGAGCCCTGTTGACTAGCAGGGGCCAGCAAACTTTCTGCTGGGGCCATGTAATAAGTACTTTTGGCTTTCCAGGGCGTATGGTCTCAGTCAAGCTACTCAACTCTGCAATTGTAATGAAAGTAGCTATAGAAACACAAAAGGTAAACAAATGGGTGTGACTGTGTTCCAATAAAACTCTGTTTACAAAAGCAGGTGGCCCACTGCCTCTGGCCTGCTGATAGTATTATGCCAACGCTTTGGTCCAGAGGAAACGGTCACTTAGCCTACAGGGTCACTTTAGAGACATATAAAGGGTGACTCAAGCTTCTCATTTATCAGCAACAGCATATACCCCCGATCCCAGAGTAATTATTACTACAGCCCCCTTTCTCTGTCAACAGTGCCTTAGTTTGAACAATAAACTACACGGTCATGAGTGTACCCCTATACGAGAGAAGACAGGGGAGTGTGATAATTCCAGAGATCTTTTGGTAGCTGTGCATTTTGTTTTAATTTATGAAATAAAACAAAGTAACATGGTATTGTTGAGTGTCTATTCTATTCACTGCTACAAATAGTGCCTAAAGCAAGACCAGATAGCACACGGCATTGACCACTCCCCATGCCCATGCAGGCATCACTAGTTGATCGTGGCTCACTCTTGCTGAGTCATATCAAACAGACATTTTTCTCAATACACTGCTCCAGGCAGCCACTACTATCATGTCAAGACAAATCTCTTTGTCCTTCTAGCCTTAGAGTGCACAGCGTGTGTCCTTTTCACCAAGACTCGTGCCACTGGCTGGGGAGATGCAATAGCTACAATTCTAAACTAAGTCTGCCTGTGGTAAATAGTACAAACAATAGATGTTATAAGAGTTCTTACTGGAAAATTTCCATTTCCAAGCCTCCTGTGAAATTATGGTTTTATTTCCCTTAAGAAAAACACAAGAACTTGCCAAGTAGGTACATCACAAAGTATTTCATGGTTTCTCTTTTCAGAATTTGAGAAGATTAAAAAATGTCACCTCAGTGAGGAGAGAATGATTGAGAAGTTTCCATCAGCCAATAAGAATATTCTGAAGACACTGTGTGAAGAGCACTGAAATAAAATTGGCAAAAGGACACAAAAGAAGTGAAATGAAAAGAAAAATGACAATGAACTCATGCTTTCCACCGTCAAGGCCCTGGACCCCACTAGCTTATAGGCACCCGACTTCTGAGCACACAACTCCTCTAGCCATGAAGGCGGGATTTCAGCACCCCCTTAACCAGGTACCCTTCTGTTGTGCACAAAAACCACAAGGCCACATGTCAGCGCTGAAAAGGAATCTATGGCACAGTTGTAGGACGAAAAGCAGAATGCAGTTGGATCCCCAGTTTTAAAGTGATCCCAAGCTTATCTACAAAATGATTTTACCCGTTTTAGTTTCCTAGGTGGCTTAAAGCAAATACCATGAAATGGGTTGGCTTAAACAATGGGAATTCATTAGCTTACAGTTTGAGACCAGGAAAATGTCCAAATCAAGGCATCATCAAGATGATGCTTTCTTCCTGAAGACTGGCTGCCAAAAATCTTTGGCTCCTCTACCAAGGCACATGGCAGCATTTGCTGGTCTCTCCCTTCTCTTCAAGGTTTCATTGCTTTCAGCTTCTTCCTTCCATGGCTTTCTCCGCCCCCCCCTCTCTATTCATTCCCTTTATAAAGGATTCCAGTAATAGGGTTAAAACCCATCCTGAATGAGGTGTGCCACACCTTAACTGAAGTAACCTCATCAAAAGGTCCAACTTCCAATGGGTTCACACTCACAGGAATGGATTAGATTTAAGAACATGTTTTCTGGGATAACCTACAGCTTCAAACCACCACAACCCCCAACCTGACTTGTCTGTGTTGCTCACCTAGATTTCCCCCAGTGTGCAATGTGGAACAGTTGGTGTCCAGCACCACACATCAAGGCTCTCAGGCTCCTTTCCAGCCTTGTGATGTGTACATACCATCCTCTACGTGTGGAGTGGTGAGTGCCTAAAAGATTATCACCATTTGTTAATTGCCTCACCCAAGGACATACCCCAAATAAGTAGCTGCCTGTGGGGGATCCACATCTTCAAACCTTCTGCAAATCACCTGCCTTTTAATTTTCAAGCAGAACTTATTTCTGTGGAAAACTCGGTCCCCACACTGTTCCTCTCCGCCCTGCCCCTGCAGTGTTCCTGGGGGATTCCATAGAGTCCATAGAGTCCACAGATGACCTGTCCCCTGGTTGGCTCACACCATGACCCAGTTCCTGACTTCCTCTGGGTCCTCCGTCTCCACTGGCCTTCCCTCCTCTCGTGACTGCTTTTCTTCCCGCACATCATCTCTCCACAGGAACCAACCCAGCCCTTCAACCCACACGAAGCACCACTGCTAGGGAGGTCTTTGTAACCAAACATCACTCAAGGTTTGAAGCAATAAAACGGGGACCAAAATAATTTGTCATCTTAAAACTGAAAGTATGACATTTTGCTCCCAAATGCATCCTTTCCTGTCACCATCTCTTCCTGGCTGCGCTTCGCCCCTGGACACTGGCTTCCTGCCAGCTTGGGTGCCTCTGGCTCGCCATAGCTTCCTTTCACTTCTCTCTCTTCCGTTGCCTCTCACATAACCAATCCCTTCAGGGTGTTCCTTAGAAATCCAAAATCCCTTTAGACTTTTTCAGTTCATTGTGCAGAGCAGCCCTGCTGTCCCCCTCTCCTTTGAAATGATGCCCTGAGAGGAAGGATGGCAAAGAAACCACCAAGGCAGCTCCTATCGCTCCGCCTCCTTTGATGTGAAATAATTCCTTCTCTGGCCTGAAAAGGTGGCTGTTCAAAATGTTCGTTTTTCTTCCTGCCATGCAAAAGAATGACAGAAATTTGTTTCACTGTTAATGTAACAGTTTTCTGTTCCCTGCTCTTTGTGATTGGGGAATGCCCAGAAAGGAGAGCACTTTTTAGATAGACCAGCTCTGCACATACCTGAAAATAGCTGCATGTTCCTAATGCCACGAATAGGCACTACTGGGTGGACATTTTCACCTTTCTTAATCTGTATTATTAATTATTCTGTTCTCCTGGGATTAGAAAAAGCTGAGTTTCTAAAGAGAGCAGAGTGTGGAGAAGAGGCTGCAATTTGGGGTGAGGTGCTGTCCTTAGGTGGCTGTAGGTGCCTTGGGGGAGGTGTATTTGGATTTGCATTGTGATCTGAAGCTGGAATCAGGAAAGGGAAAAATCAGGAAGTGTTTCCTGCTTTGAAAAATGGAGGCTGTCTAGATCCTGCCTCCTCACCCTTATCCCACCCCATCCCTGCTTCACCTCAGTTGCACCCCCACCAGCACTCCCCAAGCCTGCAAAACAGAACAAGCCCTGCACAGAGTTCTCAGGAGTATTGCACTGCCCACTCTTTGGGAATGGTCTCAAAAAACCCAACTGCTCCAGGCCAAGTGATGAAGATACGCTGGAAAAACGGAAGCGACGTCAAGCCAACTGAAGAGTTTTATCAGTGTCAGGCCGCCGGGAACAGCGGGACCCTGCGGCGGACTTCTCGGAAGGGAATGATTCAGACTCAAGGTTACTAAGTTGGGGGTGTCACTGGAACAAGGATGATATTTTCCTCTCTTCCCCATCCTTAGGAGGGCAATAAGCTTGGGAAGCCTGTATCCACATACTATTTGCCAAGCTCTGTGCTGTTTTTCTTGCAGTAGTATATCATTTATCCTTTACAATGAACTCATGAGGCAGGTGCTATTATTATCTCCATTAGTTCAAAGACAACTGGACGAATAACCAGGTGGCTCTTAAGTATTCTAAGCCTAAACAGTGCCAAGGGTGGAGGAGTTGGTCAAAGGAAACCCAGCGAATGGAGCCGGATGGGAAGGGGGCAGGGAACTCATGTCCAGTGAGCATCTACACCACGCCAGGCAACTGTCATGTCATCTCACTTTGTTCTACAAGAACCCAAGGTGATGTTGTCATCTTCACTTTAAGGGCAAAGGAACTGCCTGCAGAGAGCTCAGCCATCTTGCCCAGGACCTCAAAACTAGTTGGTGGGATTTGAGCCCAGGTCTGTCTGATTCCATTGAACCAAAGTACATTCTGGGAAATGAGCTGAACAATCATAATCCAATAGGTAGCTTTTCTAAGCCCTATTTTAGACAAAGTCCCAAGATTTTCCAGACAAAAACTCAAAGAATTATGGAGTTGTTCCTAGGATGCACGTACCTGGTTTAACCCACACAGGACTAGAATAATTAATAAATATCCCCGTCATGACCTTGTACCAGATAACTTGACTACAATTTCCTGGACCACCAGAGAGCATGCTGAGTCTACCGTGCTGCTCCGGCTCCTGCCTCAACTGGACTTTGGTGGATGGACCTCTGTCTTCTCAACCACACCATGAGAGAATCGCATGGAGCTGCAGAGGAGGCACCAAACTCCAGAAAGTAATCTATGCCAGGATCAACAATAAAACCTTCACATTTTGAGTTCTAACCCTGATGCCTGGTCCCAAGATGACCCTTTGTGTGGGGTGTCCTGTCTCTCTTCTCCCTACAAACTTCACATCATCATGAACTCCCAAGTCTGCAAAAATACTGCTTTCCCGGGTGGCATTATCACTAGCTTTGGGAGAAACAATCAGCATTTTCTCATCACATAGTTTAAAGAACCCATCCTTGAGATTTGGGGGGATGGGTATCTAAGTATGTGCATGTAAGTGTGTATTTGTGTGTGTGTGCATATCCACGTGTGTGAATGCATGAATGTGTGTACCTTGGTCCTTCAAACTTCTGCTCCCCTTGAGCAGATCTCAGGATTCACTTAACAGATGGTCTGCCAAGGGCCTGAGAGTGCCTAAACTCCCACGTTAAATGTTTAGGGAGCTGCTGCTCAGTGGTGGGAGCAGGGGCAAAATGGATAACTCAGAAAATTCCAGAGAACAGTCAAGTCCTTTTTATTTAAAATGCCAAATAACATTTATTTGTACCACTTTATAGTTTACAAAATGCTTCCACATCCACCACCACACTTGACCTTCTCAATAACCTTAGGTGAATATGTTTATTTCAGTATGATGCATAAGGCAACTGAGGCTCAGAGAGGAGAAAGCACGGGCCCACATAACATGGTTACTAAGGGGGAAAGAAAGGGTGACCTGCCTTCACGGTCTTCCAGCTTCAAGTTTCACATCCTTTTACCCCCTTACATTTAACATTTATCCTGCCTACCCCTGTTCTCTCCAGAGGCACAAAGAAAATGTTGAAAGGGACATAGTCATCCTAGTTAGGGCTCCTGACCCTCCAAAGCTCTCAGCACACACTTAAAGAAATTGGAATCCAATGGCATTCTTCCACATAGCAGCTTTTTCCCTTCTCAGACTGACTTTTAAATACCAAGGACACCTGCAAAAGAACAAATTCATAGAAACAGAACACTATATAAGAACAGGCCCGTTTGTCCAAGTTTTATGAATGCCATCTCTCCCCAGTGAGGTCACAGCAGGAAATTAAATATTTGTTCATGAAAACTCTAGGCAAGTCTTCACCATTGCAGGAAACTGCTTTGACACTTGCATGTGGTGGTGAAGGTAAGAAAGTAGAGTGTGGCTAAGGATGGTGTTTTATTGAGTTTACAGCTGCCTATGAAGTGCAGCTATTTCTTCTCAATCCATGTACTGAAAGGAGGATGACAGCAACCTCCAAGTAAGCCAGATGAGCCCAGGAAGCGCAGCAGCCAGTCTAAGAACAGAAAGGAGAATCCTCACGAGGGTGGCACACTCAGCAACCAGACGGAAAGAGGGTCTGCCAGGACCCTACAAGATGGAAGATTAGGTAGCAGCCTCAAGAGGAGGGCTGGCTCCAAACACTGGGGAACACCCTGCTGGCCAGTGCTAATGAGGCCTAATGAAGTCATGGTGAACTGAGGCAGGAAATCTGGGGATCAGGGCCTGACTGACGGTACTGGGAGGGAGGTGTCGAGCGGGGGCGCTAAATGTGGAGCAAGGGGTGAAGGGGAGAGGAGCCCCTTCCCTGCGTGTCGCTGAGCCATGGCCAGGACGATGCATCGTTCTCATTTCTAAGGGACGCGCATGAGACAACACCAGGGCCCAGATGGACACAGACTGTGGATCAGAAGTCTTAACCAGTATTGAGCTTTACTAATAATTCAAAGATATGGATAAGTCACGCGGCACAGATACGGCAGAGAGAGGCTGGGCGCTCCAACAGTGTCCCCAAAGCCTTTCCCTGCCACTTCAGGACCCTCTCCAAAGTCAGAGTAGCCTGCGAGCCTCTAAGCCGCGTGTGCACTTCACACCCTCACACAGAGCAGGTCACCGCATGCTCACAATGGGCTGTTTTCCAGGGATATGCGAACACATACTGAGGCACTGCTGCTAACCATGTCCACAGTTCACATTATGGTTTACACTTTGCACTGCACATTTTTATAGGTTTTAACAGAACTTATTACGGCTTGTATCCATCATTGCAATGTCATTCAGAACAATTCCAATGTCCCCAAAATGCCCCATGTTATACCTATTCTTCCCTCTCCCTCCCCTCAGAACCTCTGGTAACCATAATTTTTATTTGCATAACATTTTTCAATATTCAGAGCATTTCCGTTCACATTATTCCAACTGATGTATAAAATAATCCTGAAAAGCAGGCAAGGCGGATAACGGTTTACACGTGAGGAAACTGAGGGTCAGTTTCAGCTAATAAATGGTCGAACTGGGATTCAAGCCAGGTCCCCAAAACCATACCTGACCCACTGCACAACAGTACAAGTGCTTTGAAGAGTACACAGGATGCCTGACTAGGGTGGTGAGAAAAATAACAGACTCCATGTTCCTCTTGAACTCAAAGCTTTTTTCCCCAAACTCTGCTTGCACAAAACTGTTCTAGCTTTGCCAGGGACATGGTAACTTCTGAGAGTGCTATGATGGAGGATTTCTCTGGCACCATGAATCACTGTTTAGAAGGATCACCCAGCGGGAAAAGACAGATGGGATATCCCCGCAGCTTCCATCCACCTCTCTGACAGGCATGGCGTCGGCGAGGGGAGCCTGATGCCCTTTCTCACTCAGACCCCTCTTTCCATCCTCCTCACCAGGGGGCTGGTGATTGACTTCTGGCAGATAAATGAGAAAAGGGAAAACAGGGAAAATGGATAGAAAGCTGTCTTCATAACCAACCTGAACCTTCTGAAATAGGACAGAAGCGTGCACTGCAGTGCCAGGGCTGCTTCCGCCCCGACCCCAGCAGAGCTGCCTCCCTCCGCAGCAGGGCTTTCTCCCTCTCAACCACTTGCCTGGCCTGGGACAAGCCTGTTCCGAACCAGGAGGCTGTCTGGAGCTTTTGCCCAACACTCCACGACCCAGCGTTGTCACCTGGCTTGCAAGGCAACTCAGCCCTTGAAACTTGTTCAGGTTACAGAGCTTCTCTTATCTAAATCAAGTCACAGTGCATGATCTTCTGCCCTTTTGCCTGCCTAGGACCCTAATCCCTAGTCTTCAATTTCAACCACTTCACTCTTTCCAGGCAGACAGGAGCTAGAGTCTTGGCCCCATATTCACAGTGTCTGGAGACACACAAGCTGTGGTGTCCTCTCTGAAATGCTGACCATATTTGCTAAATCACACCAGCCATCTGCTTCCACACTGTGTTTCACCCACCCATTGGGACATGTCCATGATTTTCTGTTGAAACCCACCTCTTATAACACCTAGTGTTATATTATCCTGTTTGTTGTCATATTGTTTATAGACCATGTTATATACCCAGTCTGTACTTTTTCCTGGCTTCCACAATTAGTTCTGTTCCCAAAACTGCTAGTTCATTCCAGTAAGCAGATAATGCCAACTCTGCACCCATCCCAGTCAGTTGCCCTCCATCAGCCTGGTAAAAATACCCAGCTCAGAAAAAAGGTGCTTTGCCATGAAGGAAGTATTTGTTAAGCTCCGTGGAGCTGATGAAACCTACTGTACAGGCTTGATTTTCACAATGCTCTCCTCTCCTCTTAAAAGATTATTTGATTGACTTTAAATCAAGTAGTATTTAATTGCCTTTGAAAAAATCTCATGACACCTCTGGGTACCCCTGAAGACATCTGGAGACATTACAGAACAAATCAGGGCTCTCTTCTTGAAGTCATTTCCAAGGCAGCGTCAAAATGCTGACTATGAATATATCTATAACCTTTCATTTCCAGTTCCTAATCAGCAGCTCCAAGCCATATCACCCTACGGAGTACATTCTGATTTCTTCATCAGCCAGGAAGAAAAGAGAGAATTCTGAATATCATCAAGACAAGCGTTTTGAGGGAATGAGGATGGGGAGAGAGAACACAAATCATTTAGAATGTCTCTTGGCAGAAAGATGAAGGCAAATCAGAAAGTGCAGAGAGCAATGACCACTTTCTGGCCACCCGAATCACAGCCAGGGAAATACTCAGAAAAGGGAAATAAGCATTCACAATTACCAAGAGACTGTTCAGCCTTCAATAGCAATTCAACAACTGATTCAGCAATAGAAGAATTTTTAAGTGACACACAATGCTGAAGAGAGTGAAGTTTGCCCATCATTTCCGTACTTGCTGATGGGGTGCACTTTGGTACTTTCATTCTGAGAAAAAAAAATTGTATGAATCAAAGTTAAGATCTCTAAATCCAGTAATTCTTCTGAGACTCTATCTAAAAGAAACAATCAGAGGTGCACACAAAGACTGTTCATAGAAGCTCTGTTTATAACCAAAAAAGTAGAAATCAGTGAAAATGTTAAATTAGAAACATCCAAACAATGGAATGTATGTAGTCTTAAAATTACTTAATGATGTGGGAAATTTTCAAGACATAGTGTTAGTGGGAAAAGCCCGATACAAACCATATATATGTTGTAATCTCATTTTTATACACAAGGGTTATGAATGGGATGTTAGATCATGGACAACACAGCATTTCAGACACGGCCAAGCCAAAGATTGGACTCCCTGCTCCGTAACTGCCTTGTCTTCTCAGCAGGGAATACCTTCCACACGGACTCGACTCTGAAAGTGCCCATGATGCCTCCGACCTCAGATTGCACCACGCAGCTGACTGTTGGAGAAAGAGGAAATCCAGTTATCCTGGTAATTTCTCAGCACCAGCACAGCTTGAGCATGGGCCTTCCTGTTCACACCCCTGGACTTACATCTGGACACGGTCTACAATGTTTATTTTTGGTAATGCGATGGCTGAACAATTTCACAGGAGCAGAAGAGACTTGTTGTTACACAGGATCCTGGCACATGGCAAATCCTTAAATGAGTGATAATCGAGAATTAATAACTAGGCCAGATAATCAATTTATCAGTGCTATCTGGTGCTGGCCATATAAGGCACCAGGATAAGCTTCTCACCTGCCAGATTTCTCTCCTGTGCCCTGTGGAGGGCTCCAAGCACTGGCAGGCGCTCACTGGCCACCAAGTGCCATCCCAGTGCTCTTCAGACAGAGCCGTGCACCCAGTGCTCTATGGGGGCCTCTGGCACCCCCAGTGAGGTCCTGAGAGCTGCCTGGGGAGAGCACCCAGCTGCTCTTGCAAGGGGCAGCGAGCAGCCCAGCTGCTTCCCAGTGGCCGTCAGGCAGCACGGCGAGCAGGGTGTTGGAGCTCTGAAGACAACAGGCAGGTTAGACCCTGGAGAACCAGGTGCAAAGCCCTGGTTCTCAAGACCAGAGCTGGGGTCAAGAGGTCACGGAGGTCACGGAGGTCATGGCGAGGTCAGACTGGGTACGAGGGAAGGTCAGGACTGAGGGTGGGGAGAAGCTCCGGGGTGGCGGCTACCGCTGCACACGGGTCTCTAAGCACTTGGCTGACCTGGCCTGGCCTACGGGGCAAGAGGCAGAGAGGAGAAGTAGCGCTGGGTGGGCCGGGAGGGCGTCCACTCGGGGCCCCGGCTCGCTGCTCTGCTCCCGCACATGCCTCAGCAGCGGCCCTCCCGCCTGGCCCGGCAGATGAGGACCAGAGAGAAGGGGCAGAGGAGCCCTGGGGCAGAGCCCACGCTCACCGCCTTGCAGCCTCGTGACCTGGTGGGCTCGCCTGACGCGCAGCGCCAGAGTCCACAGGACCGCGGGCAGGCCCGGCTCCAAGGACAGCCTCCCCGCCTGGCCGCAGAGCGTCTCTCTCCCCTTTCAGCAAAGAAGCGCCGCCGAGCGCCCTCCAGCCCCTTTCTCAGCTTCTTATGCCGCTGATAGATTGGCTCTCTCTGTTTTCCGCTTCCCGAGGGCCGGGCTCTGACCGTGTGTGCCTGCCGTGAGGGTCAGACAAGCTAGAGTGGGAGAAGGAGCCTGTGTCGGCACACGGAGACGTGAACGGCTGCTTGGCCTTTTCCCTCTTTCTATAAGCAGCCAAACTACATGTAAGTCATAGCTCTTTCCTCAGAGCATAACTCTTAACCCCTCGCTGCTTGTTCACATCCACGATTGCCTGTCTCTCCCACACCCTTTCCTAATGAAACTTCCCGTCTAAAAGTCCATGACAGGCCCCATTTTCATAGCTGTTTGGCCATGACAGCCACCTGGGAAATTTAGGCTCAGTAAGGGGAAGTGAACTTCCCCACACGTAAGGGCAGAGCTGGGATGCCACTGAGCCAAGATCTTTGCTATTTTAATTGTATCATGATTAACTGTCTTGAACATTAATAAAATACAAACATCAGAGGGAAATTTCTTCTTTCCTCGTGCTAAAGAGTCAAACCAAACTAATCAGAATACTTCACTAATAGGCATTTAAAGTTTACTTCCAGCAATAGCTTCTGACTGCAGATCAAGGGAAAGCACTGGGAGAACGCTGCTGCCTGAAGCTCATGAAGAAAACTAAAAATCACAAGCTGCGATGTTAGAAATGGAGCTGAATCGATTGTGCTAGTCATTACGCCACACCTAGCCCAGCTTCTGGAATTCCGGATTTTAAAACGCATTTTTAGGGCAGAGGGGTTTGGAGAGGGAATGAAATAATTTATAAGAAAATTACTTGACTTAGGGTACAAATGTACTCATAGACTTATTATAGTATGAAAACATACAAAGTTTTACTGAATAATGAGCTCAATCATTGTCTTGTACTTTTTCTCATCAAATCAATGGGCCACAGATAAATATAAATTCAGTTTCTTTCATATTCCCAAGCAGAAAGAGCACTGACACACTAATTTTGGATTATCTGTAATCTGCTTGAAATATATTATTATTATTATCACCATCATTATTTGAGATTATTTAAATCTTGTAATCTGGTCATTAGAGCTGGAAAGAACCAGCCACTGTGGCCCAATAGGTCTTTAGGTGTGTCTAGGGAAAGGAAGGCTCAGGGTGCCGTGGCCAAGTGCTTGGAGTTTAAGAAAAAACGATGTGAATGGCATCCGCTGGACCTCTGCCCCTGCTGCCTGAGAGCCAGAGCCACAAGGAAATGAGCTGACCTTGCAGGACAAAGAAGCAGCAGCCCTTGTCAGTAAGAGTTTTAGAGGGTGGATGCGGCACAGGCCCAGCACGTCCCATCACTCTGAAGAGCACGGCTCATTTCCAGCTGACTTAGGGAAAGTCCTGGCCAGTCCATTATTTTCACCGACTTCCAGGTCACCCAACATTTGTCCGTTAAGGAATCAGGGTGCATGCATGGTAATATTGAGACAAGAGTTATAAACAGACACAGGTAAAGAATGTAGCTCTGGTGGGGTGGGAGGAAGGAGAGGAGACGGCTGTTCACTGAGATATTCTGTGAGATGCTTTACAACAGGCTTCTAAATCCCAGCACTGTCCACATCCTGAGCCAGATCAGCGTTTGCTGAGGGGGTGGGTGGCCTGTACACTGTGGGATCTTTATAACATCCCAGGCCCCTACCCAGTAGAGGCCTTAGCACTTCTTCCCTGCCTGGCGAGACTACCAAAAACGCCTCTACACGCTGCCAAACGCCCCCTGGGGGTTTGCCAGGGGTTGAGAGCCACTGCTTTACAATAATAGCAATAGCTAACATTTATTGCGGGTTCACTACATGTGAAGTCATGGTTTAAGCCCTTTGCCATCTCTCTGGTCAAATATAGCTTACCTACAGAATAGCGCACTAAACAAAAACGTACAGTTTAATGATTTATCGAATCAGAAACAGCCTATAACTACCAGGCAATTTAGGGGGAAGGAAATAAAGAAAAGGTTACATCTCTAGAAGTTCCCATTGGCCACCCTCAAGCTAAACATTGTCCTAACTTCTTTGTTTTACTTTATACTTTTACCACCTAACTATGTATATCTAAAGTTATAGTTTAGCTTTGCCTGATTTCTGAACTTTAAATATAAGTATACACACGTATGTAAGCTTGTTTATGCCTGGCTTTTTTCAGTGTTGTGTTTGTGAGAATTGTTCGTATTATTACATACAGCTGTACTTCACTCCCTTTCACTGTAGAGTAGTATTATATGGTATAGACATAACACAACTTATTTGTCCATCCTACTACTAAAGAGCATGTGAGCTTATTACACGTTTTCACTATTACAAATGGTGCGGCTACGGACCTTCACGTCGGGAGCCCACGTGCACATGCCAGCACGCCTGCGAGTGGGACTGCCGCGGCATAGGATACGTGTTTCATCAGCCTTGGTGCACCCTGCCAGTCCTTGCCGCAAAGTGGGCTTGCCACCGTACACTCCCGTCATCAGCGAATGAGAGTTCCCAGTGCTCCACATCCTCACTGACAACTGGTATTTTCAGACTCAAGTTTTACCACTCTGGTGGGTGAGTAGAACTGGCTTATTATGGCTTTATTTTGCATTTCTCTAGGAATATTGAACATTTTCTTCCTTGTCGGCCATTTGATGAACTCTTCTGTGAAGTGTTTGTTCAGGTTTCATGCCCACTTTTTATTAGGTTGTTTGCCTTTCCTTGTTGATTTACAGAAGCTTGTTATGTATTATACCTAAGAGTCCTTTGTTAGTTAGATGCTATAAAAATATCTTCTCCCATCTGTGAATTGCCTTTTCACTTTCTTAATGGTGCCTCTGGGTAAACTAAAGTTTTTAATTTTAATGCAGTCAAATATATTCAGCTTTTTCTTATTTAATTAGTGTATGTTTTGGTTCTGTCTAAGACATTAATCCTGGAACAAGGGTGATTGTAGTGCTATTTTAATGGCAACGAATATGGAAACACGAGCAAGCAGTTTTGTAAAGCATGCTCCCAGGTGATGGCACAATTTCCCAGGTTCCCAAATTTCCACCATGATGTGCTACCACAAGTGCTGAGTGAGGAGTCTGCCAGGCACAAGAGTTTCCTTTGCTACTCTCACAGGGGGAGTCGGGGAGGGGCATGCTTTCCTGGTACATCCTCCCACCTGACACTTCCAAAGACTCTTTATATGCACCTAACTCCGAGCCACATGGAAGAAACTGGCACAAAACAACTCCAGTAATTCTCCCTCAGGATCTACTACAAGACTGGGAGGAGTGACAGTCAATTTTCCAAGGGCATCTGAAATCCTCTCTTCCAGGTCGAAGAGTCACAGCCTTTTGTTTACAGATGAGAAAACTAAAAGCCAGAGAGTAAATGAGTGTTCAGAGCAAAACAGTGGAATTGCCTATGTGCAAGTTCTATTGCAAAGATTCCATTGAATTCTCTAGTATCTAGTCACAAAAGGCCTGGCTTTCACTTACGTGTTTTCAAGGTTCATCCATGTTTCAGCATGTATCAGGACTTCATTCCTTTCCATGACTGAATAATATTCCATTGTATGGATATGCCATATTTGCTTATTCATCAGTTGATAGACATTTGGCTTGTTTCCACTTCCTGGCTATTGTGAATAATGCTACTATGAAGATTTGTATTCAAAGTTTTTCTTTGAACACTCACTTTCAGTTCTTTAGGGTATATACCTAGGAATTGAGTTTCTGGGTCAAATAGTAATTCTATGTTTAACTTCTTGAGGAATAACCAAACTTCTTTCCATAGTGGCTGTACCAGCAGTGTATGAGGGTTGCAGTTTCTCCACATCCTCATTTGTTATTTTCTTCATTATTATTATTATTATTACATCCATTCTAGTGGATGTGAAGTGACACAGTAATAACTGATTATGGTTTTGATTTGCATTTCCCTAATAACTGAAGATGTTGAACATTTTTCATGTGTTTATCTTTTTGGAGAAATGTTTATTCATATACTTTGCCCGTTTCTTTTTAAGGAGGTACTGGGGGTTGAGCACAGGACCTCATACATGGGAAGCAGGTGCTCAACCACTTGAGCTACATCTGCTCACCTGCCCATTTTTTAATTGGGTTGTTTGCTATGTTTTGTTGAGTAGTAAGAGTTAGTTATATGTTCTGGATACTAGACCATTATAAGATACATTTCTTGTAAATATTTTCCCATTCTGTATATTGTCTTTTCATTCTCTTGACAGTGTTTTCTGATGCACAGTTTTTTATTTTAATGAAGTCCAATTTATCTATTTTTTATTTTATTGATTGTTTTTGATGTTATATCTAAGACATCAGTGCCGAATCTAAAGTCATGAATATTTTCCCTTATGTTTTCTTCTAAGAGTTTTATAGTTATAGTTCTTACATTTAAGCCTTTGATCCATTTTGAGTTAAATTTTGTATATGGTAAGAGGTAGGCATCCAACTTCACTCTTTTGGACGTGGATATCCAATTGTCCCAGCACCTTTTGTTGAAGAGAAAATTATTTCCGCATTGGCACACTTGTGCCAGCCAGTTGATCAGATATGAAAGGGTTTCTTTCTGGAATCTCAATTCTATTCCACTGATCTATTGTCCACTCTTATGTCAGAACCACACTGTTTTGATTACTGTAGCTTTGCAGTACATTTTGAAATCAAGAAGTATGAATCCTCCAACTTTGTTCTTTTTCAAGATTATTTTGGTCCTTTGTAATTCCATATGAATTTGATGATCAGCTTGTCCATTTCTGCTCAAAAGAAAAAGGTCACTGGGATTTTGATACGAATTTCACTTGGGGAATATTGCCATCTTAACAATATTAAGTCTTCTGATCCATGAAAATGGGATTTATTTCCATTTATTTGTCTCCTTTAATTTCTTTCAACAATATTTATAGTTTTCAATGTACAAATCTTCCACCAGTACCTATTCTTAATATTTTATTATTTTGATAAGTATTTTAAATGGAATTATTTTCTTAATTTCATTTTCAGATTGTTTGTTGTTGATGCATAGAAATACAACTGACTTTTGTGTGATGATGCTATATACTGCAACTTTGCTGAAGTCATTCATTAGCTCTAATGGGTTTCATGAATCTTTCTTAGGATTTTCTATGTATGACTTCATGCCATCTGCATATAGAGATAGTTTTACCTCTTACTTTCCAATTTGGATGTCTTTCATTTATTTTTCTTGCCTAATTTCTCTGCCAGAACTTCTAGTACAAGGTTGAATAGCAGTGGTGAAAGCGGACATGCTTATTTCTGATCTTAAGAGGGAAACTTTCAGTTTTTCAGCATTTAGTATGAAGCTAGATGTTGGTTTTTTGTAAATGCCCTTCATCATATTGAGGAAGTTCTTTTCCATTGCTAGTTTGTTGAATGCTTTTATCATGAAGAGCTTTTGAATCAAAAGAGGTGATCATGTGAGAGGGTTTTCCTTCATTGACGTGGTATAATGAATATATCTTCACTATGGTGGTGTATTACATTGATTGATGTTCATTTGTTGAACTACCATTGCATTCCTGTAATAAATCCTACTTGTGTAGAATCCTTTTTTGGTTTTTCTTTGGCAAGGGAGTAAAGAGTTTATTAAGAAGCAAGAAAAGAGTACACAGTCTGTATTAGTCAGCCAAAGGGGTGCCGATGCAAAATACCAGCAATCTGTTGGCTTTTATAAAGGGTATTTATTTCGGGTAGAAGCTTACAGTTACCAGGCCATAAAGCATAAGTTACCTCCCTCACCAAAGCCTATTGCCACTTGATGGCTGCCCACATCTGCCAGGGCTCAGGCTTCCTGGGCTCCTCTCTTCCCAGGGCTTGCCTCTCTCCGGGCTCAGCTGCTCTGTTATCTCCACAAGGCCAGCTGTAGACTATCAGGCAAACGGCTTCTTTTACTCCCGGGGCCTTCTCTCCTTCCTCACGACCAAGCTCCTGTGTGTGCTTACTTCCTGGAGCTCCAGCTCAAGACTCCAAACTCCCTTCCCTGCTGTGCAGTTTCTCTGTGAGTCCCCACCCCCCAAGGGGGCAGGGATGCAACGTCCTACTCACGTGGCCTAATCAAAAAACCTTAATCATTATTTAATCAAGTAAAAGTAAAACCTCTGAATCCAATACACTCTAATATGTCCAGAGGAAAAGACCAGTTTACAAGCATAATCCAGTATTTCTTTTCAGAATTCATCAAAAAGATATCAAATTGCTACACAGTCCTAGACATGGCCTGCAGGCGTGCCGCAGGATGAGTCGTCAGAATCCTTTTAATATGCTGTTGAACTCAGTTTGCTAGTATTTTGTTTATATTCATAAGGGATATTAGCCTGTAATTTTCTTGTGATATCTTTGTGTGGCTTTTGGAATCAGCCTAATGCTGGCCTCATAGATTTAGAAAGTTTTTGAAAGAGTTTGAGAAAGATCAATGTTAATTCTTATTTAAATGTTTGGTAGAATTCACCAGTGAAGCCATCTGGTCCTGGACTTTTCTTTGCTGAGAAGTTTTCCATTACTGATCAATACCTTTACTTCTTAGAGGTTTGTTCAATTTTCTATTTTTTCTTGAGCCAGGTTTAGTACTTTGTGTGTTTATCCAGGAGGTTTACAATTCTGCCTTATCCTTCAAGTTTTTTTTTTCAGGAGGTACCAGGGATCGAACCAGGGACCTCGTACAAGAGAAGCAGGTGCTCAACCACTTGAGCTACATCTGCTCCCCCTCCTTTACTTTTGACTTACACAGAGCCTAAAGTTCAGCCAAAGATAAAAGCTTCTCATGTATCCTCTGAGCATCCATCCCTGGGCATGCATGTGACCTTCTAAATTCCCAGATATACATGGGAGTACTTTGAAATCTTTATACCTCCAAGCAGCTCCTTCCCCAGCTTCTTCATTCCCAGGCTTTTTGATGTCTATTGATTGCCCTCTTATCCCTTTCCCTAGCCAGCTGCAGCTAATCATTTGCCTTTATAGGCTTTTGACAAATGCCACCTGGGGCACTTCAGCCTTCAAGAATCTCCAAGGCAGGCAAAACAAAGGGAAACTCTTGAGCCAAACCTACATGGAGCCACCAGACAGGTCAAAACACACAACCACAGTTCTTTGAAAATAAACTCCCTCTGGGGCCAACAACCTAACTACGAATGTGGGCTGCCATCTTTACAGCCACCATCACGCGGTGTGGGGGACGGTAAATGATAAGCTAAAGGGTCAAAGTGCTCTCAGAAAAACTCAGGGGATTCTTTCATCATTACTCGTTTCCCTGGTAACTGTAAGCTTTTGATGAGATTCTAGAGATCCAGAAAACTTGATTCCTTGATCCTGGAAGTTTTCCCAGCTTAACTATGGCTTCTGTGGAGGGTATTTTAGAGGTCCCTACCCTGCCATTTTTGCTGGTGTCCATGATTCCCAAGTCTTTTTGCTAAAAAAAAAAAAAAAAGATAGAAAAAAAGAAAGAAAGAGAATGTTTCCAGGTCTTTTGTGCTAAGGCAAGGGGAAAGTTTGGCAAAGAGGAACTCAGGATTTCTGGATAAAGATAGCAAGATGTTACTAAAATGTTTAATTTTATTCCTTTCCAAGATCCTGCTAAAATGCCAGTGAAAGAATCTTCATAAATCTAGAAGTTCAATGAAAAGATCGTGACTAATGTAAGCAAATGTTTGGAGCCTAGAAAACAGAAGACTTAATGAACTGAGAAAGTTAAATGAACTAGCAGTGAGGAGAGCTGAGAAGAAACCCACGTACACTAGCAAACTCTCAAAGGCTCAGGTATTACTAGCATCAAGTGCATAAAGACCTATGGGACCCAAAACAAGAGGACTGCTTGAAAGCCTTCTTAAGCAGCATTCTGTGCCCCCAGACTGCCTTTCCATGAGGTGCAGCTGAGTGAATGCCCCTCCTCAGCTCAGGTGAATCCGGGACCAGGGAACATAAATCCCTGATGAATATAATGGTGCTATATTAAAATGGGATGGTGAGTGAATAGACTTCTGTTCAATGCTGAGATTTCCCAGAGCTCTTTCAATCCTATTTGGCCACCTGAATGCTGTCAACCAGGGCTGTACCTTTTGGCAGGATCCTTCTCTGGGGAATCTAACCAGATCAACAGGAAAAACAAAGTTTCTGATATTGGGAATCCCCAATCAAATGGCCAAGACAGGACATCTTACAGTGAAATCCAATGTCAATAAGCCATTCACACAGAGCTCTAATCAATTTTAGACATAAGTAGACACAAAAGATCAGCAATTTTTTAAAATAAAAATCCCTCCAACATAAAATATAGAAACCAAAATAAAGAAAGAGATAAAAAAGCAAATTTAAGAAAACAGAATCTATGAAGGGAAAACCACATTTAAAATAAGAAACTGTTATTAATATCCATGAAGACACAAAAGGAAATATTGCATCCATGAAACATAAACAGGATGCTGAAAAAAGGAAAATCACAGCAACAAAAAGAGATTCTGGCAATTAAAAATGAAAGCATAAATGAAAAAAGCATTAAAGATGGACAATAAAATCAACTCAGTCTCCCATAAAATAGAGAAAACTGACAAAGATTTAAAATAGGAGAGAAAAGATGAGAAAAATATAGGCACCCAGGAGGTCCAACATTAGAATAACAGGAGTTACAGAAAGAGAAAAAATAAGAGAAGGAAATCATTAAAGAAATAATTCATGAAAGTTTCCCAAAACTGAAGGCACAAGTTTTCACATTGAAAGGTCCCACCCAATTCCCAGCAAAGTGTATGAAGACATATTATTGTGAAATTTCAGAACTCTGGGAACACAGAGAAAATTCTAAGAGTTTCAAGAGAGAGAGAGGAAAAACAAACCCCATACAAAAGATCAAGAATCAGAATGGCTTAAGACTTCTTGACAGTAATACTGGAAGGTTTAATGCCTTGTCTAAATTAAAGTTATTTTCATTGTAGAATTCTATACCAAGCCAAATTATCAATCAAATGTAAAGATAAAATAAAGACATTTTAAGATGTGCAATTTCTCTAAAAATTTACCTTTCAATTAACCTTTCTTGGGCATTTACTGGAGGATGTGCTTTACCAAAACAAGGGCGTAAATCAAAAGGGAAAAGATTGGAGGCTCAAGAAACAGAGAAAACACCCCAAACGACAGGGAATGGAGATTCCAGAATAGCAGCTGGCACTTAGCATAGAAGGTCTACGTTGGAGCGAGTAAGAAGGCCGAGAACAGGCCTCTGCAGCCGAATATGTTTAGAAATGAATGAGAAGAACCTTTAGGGAAGTGGGAAATGCATTTCTGTGGTGATGGACTGTAAGGGCATTGAAAGAGGGTCTAATCCTCCCAAATTAGGAAGTCAAGACATGCCTAACCAAAGCATTTTATTTAGCGATATGGTGGGAAATACTAAAAGCATGCACTAAAGAGAGGAAAGCGGTTGTCAGCTTGGAGGGAGAAATGGAGGTGAGTTCGGGGCTGCTGTTTTTATATCAAACATTGTAGTACTATTTGCCCCTTTAAATCTTGTGCATGTAAATAAACTTTTGATGAAAATGAGTACTTTAAAAGCTGGCTTTGAAAAGGGTAATTAGGATTGAGATGAATTCATAAGTAGTGCTTGAAGCAAAATGAATAGGAACTAGTTTGGTTTATTCATAAACCCAGATTTAACATAGCTTTTCCTGAAGGATCATTTGCACAGAGGTGGTGATATGGTTTGAGAAGCTCTAGGAATGGAATGAAGTGACCGTCAACTCATCTAATTACATCCAAAGAAGACTTTAATGACTGTGCCTGTAAGATCCAGAACATCAAAGTACAGGGAAATTAAAATGTTCAGGAAGCAAGCTCTTCTTTCCAGTGTAATAAATATTCACTTTCCCCTATATTTTAACATAACTCTTGCTTTGTAGGCCACACCAGTCTTAGGGAGAACCATCAATAATTTGGCAACTATTTCATTAGTTTTGGACCCCGAGAATCCCTGGCACCCCACACCACCAAATCCTTTCTCACCTCAAGGAAGCATCCAGATGTCTCAGGAGCCATGAAAGTTTCCTGGAGAGGACACGAGATGCAGCAGAGAGCCCAGCCTTTTGGACCTGTCTTATTTTGGTTCTAATCACAATTCTCATATTTTAATAGCTGTGTGACTTTGGCAAGATACCTAATGTCTCTTAATCGCAGTTTCAACATCTAAAATAATAAAGACAATAATGCCTACATTGCTTGATGGTTCCTGAGATCAAAGAGATAATTTTTCTAAAGCTCTTGGCACACAGTGGTGCGCCAGCAAGTTGCAGCTAATGCTGTAACCACGATTATTATAATAATAACCATTGTGACGACTCCTGCTGTCGTCAGGGCTGCTGCGTCTATCCCACCGCGGGCAGCGTCGCGCAGCGGCTGCTGCTCTCCTCGCCTTATCCTCTGCAGTGGGGCCCTACCGAGGCCCCTGGTCTGCCCACGCCGCTTCGCCCAGGCGGACTCAATGTCAGAAGCCTCTGTACGAGGTTTCCCGTAAGGTCGTGGGCTCTTTAGTTTTCTCAGTACCTCCTCTCAATGTACTTGGAAAAACTGCTCCTGGGAGTTGGGTCAGATGAAATTTAAGTGACATCATTCATTCATTTATACAATAAACATTCATTGAGCAACTACTATGAGTCCACCACTGTTCTCTTTATAAAACATGTAACAATAGATAAGCCACAGCCTAATGTTCAGGGGCTCCAGTCTGATAGTGGTTAGTCACTACTTAGAGCAACTTTCAGAAACATCCCTCTCTAACACTGCCCACGGGTGCAGGTCTCCCAGTGGGACAGATTATGTTTTCCAAGATGGCCACGACTGGATCTACAACCCCGCAAGATTTTTTTACAATGTGAAATTGGAAATCCTGACACTGAGAGGTTGGGTCTACGTTTTCTCCCTTTGAATCTGGATGGATCTATGACTTTGGAGAAAGTGTCGCTATATGGCTTCTAAAGCTAGGTCATGAAAACGATACATACTCTATGTGTGAAAAAAATACACACCAAAATTTAATAGCTTACAATGATAATCATGTTGCTCATGAACCTTCAATGTGAGCAAGACTCGGTGGGAACAGCGTGTCTTTACCCAGGGGGGTGGTATCAGATGGGGTCCTCTACTGAAGAATCTACTTCCAAGCTGGCTCACTCATGCTGTCAGTTCCTTGCCACATGGATGTATTAGTCAGCCAAAGGGGTGCTAATGTGAAATACCAAAAATGGGTTGGTCTTTACAAAGGGTATTTATTTGGGGTAGAAGTCCACAGATACCAGGCCATAAAGCATTAAGTTTCTTCTCTCACCACAGTCCATTGCCACATGTTAGAGCAAGACAGCTGCCGGCGTTTGCCAGGGTTCAGGCTTCTGGGGTTCCTCTCTTCCCAGGGCTGCATTTCTCTCCGGGCTTAGCTCCCGTTTCCTCCACAAGGTCAGCTGTAGGCGATCAGGCGAACAGCTCCCTTCTCTTCTCCTGGGGCCTTCTTTCCAACATCAAAACTGCTTCTCAAAAGACTGCTTCAACTCTGTCCTTTGCCTTGCCTTTTATATTCAATTCCCCACCCACCAAGGGGTGGGGCTCAACGCCCTACTGACGTGGCCCAGTCAACGCCCTAATCATAATTAATCATGCCCAGATTAACAGATCAGTTTACAAGCATGATCCAATTATATTTTTGGAATTCATAGCTACATCAAACTGCCCAACTGTAACAGTGGGCCTCTCCCAATCCTTCTAACTCAGCCTCCGCAGCGTGACTTCTGCCTATGGAGGCGGTCAGAGGCCTGCACAGTTCAAGGGAGAAGCACAAACCCCACTTCTCTGTGGGAGGAGGGTCAAAATCACGTCGTGAGAGAGCACCTGGAGTGGAGATGGTGTTGCAGCCACTTTGGGGAAATACTATCGATCACACTCCAGCGACTCTGTGACTGTCAGAGGGCTGCCCTCAGGCTGCAGAAGCCCCTGGGAATTTAGTGCCCCCAAATCCCTGAACAAATTACGGCAGGCGAGTGGTGTGAGTATTCAGTCTCACTCTCCTCCCCGTTGGGGCAACTCTGCGCTGTCTCCTGCGCTGTCTTCAGACTTTCCCTGTGGACGGAGACAAGCTTCCCCTCTGGGGACTTCCGATCTGGACCTAGTTCCCTCTACCCGGATGACTTTTCCTGAACAGTCTCTCACGAGAATCCTCATCTCAGAACCTCTTCCTCAGGGACCTTATAAAACCCTACCTAGGACACACACCATCCCATTTTAAGACACTTTTGTGGTTTGTTAGAAGAAGCCTGTAAGGAAATTTCACACTGCACCCCAGAAATAGTGGTCATCATTTCCTTCAGATGACAAGGGAACTCACACATACAGAAGTTTATGCAGATAACATAAATACTCAAGGCAAAATGATTGAGATCTCAGCTTTATTTTGGTCTCTGTACATTTCTCTCCTCTCCAATTTCCATTTCAAGAAAGTAGCCAGGCTCTTCACAACTCCTTTTACTGGGGCTGTTGCAGGACAGAAGCTGACATTGCTGGGAGGTGACCGGCCTCTGGAAAACCCAAACTCCTTGACGTGATAGTGTTACATGCCTCAGAAGGGAGGGGAGAAAGGAGAGAACTTCCTCAAGGCCCTGAAAGAGCTTGTCTCGACTGGGATAGGGGTGAAGGTTGTTGGACCCAAAACGTGGGCTCCAGGACTGTTTTTGTGGGAGAAGGCATCGAAGCCAGAACGTTTCATAGTGGTTCAGGGGCGGCCTGTGCAGGCCCCAACACACAAGTGGCGGGATTCCCTACAAATTGCGTAGAGAGTCACAAACCTGAGGTAAGAGACTAGCTGGCAGGGACAGGCAGGCGTTTAAGGCAGAGCAGTAAGATTAGGGACCAGGGGCTCCATCAGAGAACCCCTTTAGAGGGTCTAACTCCCCTCTGTTTTCCCTTGAACATTGCAAAAAGTCAAATTCAACGTACAGCTTAACATTGCCCCCCTCAACTCCTCAGTAAAACGTGACCCTCCCACACCACCTTAAGTAGTGTATGCTGAGGACAGAATAAGGGGGCAGGCTGGAGAGCGTGGGTCACCAGCTCCACATTGTTCCCTCAAGGGGCTGTGCCAGAGTTAGGAGTGACCAACAGCAAAGCAAGAGAGAGCCCACGCCACACCCGCAGGAAGAGCCCTGGCGTGAGGAGGAGCTGAGCTGGAGCACACGCAGACTCGGCAGCGCACAGAGCCCCTAACCCACCCACGCATTGCTGGCAAATGGGATAACGGCACCGGGGCACCTTCCCTATTGCAGGTGGGACCCCAGCTCATTTAAAAGTTTCTCCCCTAGAAGTATAAGCATTTCCTAGTCTAGCCCCTAAAATGTTTCATTCTACCTAGAATTTTGTATCTAGGTTCAGCCAACATTAAATACGTTAGCAACTTTAGGCTTTTCAATCACTGGAAATAGGTTGACACTAAGGGTTAGACACAAGACAGGCCAACATTTCTTATCATGGAAATAAGAGCCAAACTGAGGTGTTGAGAAATATTAAAGCCATTTGTGCTCATATTGTTTGAAATGAACCTCAAAATTCTGAGAAAGGAGAAAAGCTGTTTAGAATGGAATAGCTAGCCATTCTTTCCCCTATGCATCTTTCATTTTCGTACTTGTAATTACAGCAATTTGTAAATTCCATATTGCTCCCCATGAATAAAGGCAATGCCCAATCCATATACATGCTCAAGCACCTATCGGATGCTGAGTCCAGTTGGTTCTTGTAAAAGAAATATTGACCAACAAATTTAACTAACGCAAATGATGAGCTGTCCTGGCTTGGGTATATTCTGAAAACACTGCATTATAACAAAATGTTTTTAATCCAGTTCTGAGCAATAACCTAAATCAAATTTCTAGTAAACTGACTTATGAGAACAGCCTCCTTGAATAACGAAATTTGATAAACCGTGAGTGGGAGAGAGGCAAACTCAATTTCACTGCTGGAATTTGGATTCCTGACTCTCCTGTAAGCATTATGACTGCCCATTTCTACCATCCACTGTCGCCTGCCCGGGACAGCCACAAAGGCTGCGAGATGCGCCCGAGGCTTGGCTCACACAGGCAAGCCACCGACTGGTACCAGTCTTTCTCTCCCCATAAAGTTTGCTGAGAAGGGATTTCTCTCCACCTGCAGATACCAGGTGAGCACAATGCTTGGGTGCTGTAGACTGCAAGGCAGAGCAGGATCAAAGGCAAGAAGGAAGGAATAAAGGAACCAGGAAGGCAGGGGCGGGCATCACCTTGCACTTTCCTATTCCATTCGAGGACTAGCACACCCCCCCCAACACACACACACACACACACACACATTCTCACTCAGTCAAGTCTCACTTTCTCCACTGTGGAAAAACTTAAAACAATAGAGGAGAATGTTGACAGTGTCTGCACCACTTCTACCCATGAATTGTCTGCTTACAGATGGATTACTGTGCTCCTATGAAAAGACAGCCCCTCTCCGCCCTGGACCGCATCCTCTGTCCTGCTGAGGGATACTGTCTCGTAATTCTCCCTTCTCTCTCGTGCAGCATCAAAACTTCACCCTCTACAGTCATTCATATCAGCTTTCAAACATGGTATTTCTCCCATCTTAAAAAAAATCCTCCCTAGAAGTCCCTGTTTTCCCTCTGGCTGCCACCCCATTTCTTTCCTTCCCTTGTGGCACTAGCTACGACCATACACACTATCCGCAATGCTCCATAGGCAGATAGATCCATTCCAGCCCAGCTGCTGAGCTAAGTTGTTTTCCTCCCCCAGAGCCTGTGAATGTGATCTTATCTGGAAGTAGATCGTACTGAATTATAGTGGGCCCTGAACCATGTCACTGTATCTTTATGAGAAGAGGAGAAGAGAGAGGGGAGAAAGCCACGTGAAGTCAGAGGCAGAGACGGAGTGATTCAGCTACAAGCCATGAAATGCAGGGACTGCCAGCAGCCACCAGATGCTAAGAGGGGCAAAAACGGACCCCTCCCCTAGAGCCTTCAGAGAGCATGGTCCTACGGACACCTTGACTTCAAGTCTCTAGCTTCCAGAGCTGTTGGAGAACACCCTTCTGTTGTTTTACGCCGCCAGGTCTGTGGAGCTGTGTCAAAGAAGCCCTAGGAAGCTAGCATGCCAGCTTTTCCCACCACTGTTCCGTCAAACTGGTCTTATGAAGGTCTCTTCTTCACGGCGGCTAAACCCAGGGGCCAGTCCGCATGGTGCGTCATCCGTCAGCAGCATTTAATGCAGTTCATCACTCCCTCAGTTTTAATTACGCTGGCTTTGCTTGGGCTCCAGAACGCCACACAGGGTTTCCTCCTGCCTCTTTCTAATGTTTCCAATGTCCTAATGTTGAGGTGCCCCAGGATTTAGCCCTTGGTCCTCTCTATCCTGATTTATTCCCACTTTCCTGGTACTCTCATCCAGTCTCATAAACTGAAATATCATGCAGACATAATGGTCCCTCTCAGATTTATATCTTCAGCCCAGAGCATTCTCCTACATGTTGGACTTCAACACGTAACCACCTGTTTAACAGCTATGGGAGTGTTGACCATAGATGGGAGAGTCTATTTCTGAACTTTCAATTCAATTCCATTGATTGATATATCTGTTTTTATGCCAGTACCATGCTGTTTTGACCAGTGTAGCTTTGTAAAATGCTTTAAAGTCAGGAAGCTTGAGTCCTCCACATTTGTTCTTCTTTCTCAAGATCTTTTTGTCTATTCAGGGCTTGAGCCTCAGTTTTCATCTTGAAATAAAATGAAGGAGTTGAAGTAGATGAACTGAAAGATCACTTCCACTTCTATATGAAATGATGCTATGAACTCTGTAAATCCAAGGGGGTTACAAAGGCTGTAAAGAGCATTTAAACCTTATTATGATGCAAAATCTCAGGACCAGTAAGAGTCTGGTAGACTATGGCTGAGCCTCCCCTCTTATTCCCAGCCTGCCCTGAAGTTTTCCTGACTGAGTCCCTTCAGCTACCCTCCAGATCACACGGATCCTGGAGAAGCTGGGGTGTCTGTCCCATACCACCCCCTGATGTACAGGCTGCACAACAAAAACACCTGTTCATGAGATCCCAAGGCATATGTCTTTGCTAAATTTAAGTCATGAAAAGTTACCACTTGATGTCCCCTCATTAGATTGTGAAAGGAATAATTCTGGCTTTGGCTCTATTCCCGTTTCCCCTTGGTTTATAGCATCATGGAATCCTCACTGCTCAGTGCTGTGACAAAGCCCATGCCCTACTCCTCTGAGCTGTCAAGCTCAGTGCACCGTAAACTGGTCCCATCGTCCGTATCAGTAGAAGCCCAATGAATTTCCCAGCTCTTAGGTGCAGAGTCCCTGGAATAGAAGTTGCTACACATGCTTTTCCCCCACAGGACAAGTGCCGTTACCAGAGAGGAGAAATGCTGAGCTGAAGGGGGCACAGGACTCCGTCCTGTCCCTGTGGGACAAGCACAGGTGCAGAAAGATGCGATCAGCATCTTCTGGGTGAATCTACCCCTGCTGCAAGGCAGATGGAATACTGGCAAGACAGTCCAGAACACGAGAAGCTAGCAAGATGCCGTATCTTAATGTGAGGTGCAGATGCCTCCGGGAGGTTTCTTTCTTGCTCCAGGATAACCCATGGAAGGAAATCTTTCAGCAACAATAAGCTTGGGCCTGAGCTAGAACCACTAACCCAGATGGGGACTCGCTTCCCATCTCAAGGCTGAATCTCCACTGCTCCAACATGGACCACGTCACAGAAGTCAAGTGGTTTGGGGAGCCAAGCCGACACACCAAGAATCAGGGGATGCCTGTTTACCACCCAGGGACAAGGAAGCATATCTTTTTTCTTGGAACAAGTGACTCATTTACAAATAATTCACTAGGCAGATCCAGAAAATGACATGTTCCTAAAGATATATTAAGGGACAAGCTTGCTTTGGACAATGAAAATGCAGCTGATGTTTTGTATAAAGTGCTACCACTGATTCCTGTAAGAGAATTGTTCTTTCTACCTGAAATGTCTTCCACCTGTTTCTCCACCTAGAAAATCCTACTCATTCTTCCAGACCCAAATGAAATATCCTCTATGAAAACTTTTCCAATCCTCCCACTTTAGTTTCCTTGGTTTCTCAAGCAAATACCATGCCATGGTTTGACTTAAGCAATAGGAATTCGTTTGCTCCCGGTTTTGAGGCTAAGAGAAAGTCTAAATCAAGGCATCGTCAAAGTGATGCTTTCTCCCAAAAGGCTGTGGTGTTCTGAGGCTGCCAGAGATCCTTGGTCCTCAGCCTGTCACATGGCAAGGCACATGGTGTCTCCTTGCCTTTCCCTTCTCTTCCAGCTTCCACTGATGTTCAGCCTCTGGCTGCTCCTTCTATGCTTTCTCTCTCGGTCTGAACTTCATTCTCTTGTAACGGACTCCATGATAGGATTGAGATGGGCACACCTTAACTGACATAACCTCACCCAAAGGTCTTACTTACAAAGGGTTCACACCCACAGGAATGCATTAGGTTTAAGAACTTCGCTTTTCTGGGGCACGTACAGTTCCAAACCACTTCAGCCCCACAGCCTACACACAGACACACATACACACACACACACACACTAATGATGCATTGCCTTCTGTTCATAATTTGGTTCATGAATCCACAAACACCTTGAAGGAATAGGCCTATACTAAAAATGCTTGATTGCAACAGCTTATCTCTTTAATTAGGTGCATATTATATATTGATGCTATTATCCAATGAGGAGCAACTATATTACAAAATAAAAACACACTTCTAAAGCAAGCATAAATACACACGTGGTCGTATCTCTTTGGGCCTCAAGATTAGCAATTCTCACTTGCTTTTCTATAAGGATTTTTAGTCTCTTCCACAAGAAACACCTGAGAAAAAATGCCAGCCAGTATAATGTAAGGTGACACAGCTTCATGGGCCTTTTTCACTTCCTTTACCTTATGAAAATTACTGTCCTGATTAGCACTTTTCAACTTTACCTCGAAAAGAAGCTGCCCACACTTGCCAGGAACATAGATATCAGAGCTAGTGACAACAGTCACGTCAATATTGAATTCTTATTCAAAGTCTGTTTTCAAGCTTGAATCCCATCTTATGTTTCTAGCATGTTGAAGTCTGGAGAGAGGAAAAGTGTAGGCGTGTTCAGCCCAGCTGGCTGGGGTGACAAGGAGACAGTTCCTGCAGCAAACTGAAAAGCTTCTCCACCAAGCCAGCCAACATTGGTGGAGATCGTCAATAGCCTTCCCTTAGGCTCTCTGGATTCAGCCAGCGCTTAAGTGAACTTTCTCTGGTCTGGTCTTCACAGAAGGTACAACAGTGTCTTTGCATGAAAGGCACTACTAAGGAGAAGGGGTCTTGGATCATGAATGAGAACCAGAGGACAGAACCATGGAATACACAAAACCCAACTCAGGAGGGTTCCTCTGAGCCGGGGCTGGCAGCCTGTCCTGTGCAGGGCCACGCCGTGAGCCTGCTCAGCTTTGTGGGCCACGTGGTCCCCACGGCGACCACTCGACTGCACGGCAGCACTGAGCAGCCACAGACAACACAGAAATGAATGCCCACGACTGCTCCAGCACAACTTCGTACAAGTCAGTGGTCAGCCAGGTTTGCTGACCCTTGCTCTAAACCAGTGTTTCCCAAAGTGGTCTATACATACCGCCAGGGATACGTAGGTGCATTGGCTGATTCTAGGCAGCTCAAAAAGAAACTTTAAATTTTAGGTTTTGTTTGTGATTTAATGTTTACTAGGAACAAATATCTAACTGGCTCATCAAACTCACAATTTCATGAATATTATGCTTAGGAGGAGATTAAATTTATTTTTGAGTGAAAAAATGAGTTGATTTTTTTAAAATAATATGTAAATAACAGGAAGATATTGATATTACAAAAATCTTGTAGGTAGTCTGCGAATGGCCAAAGCCTGGAAACGTTGCTCTAAGCTGCACTCTAATCCTATATGTTGGCATGATACGACCTCACTGCATCTTCATGACGGAATAGCCCGCAAGAGGCCACTCCAAACCTCTGGACTCCACTTTCTCTCTGGAGAATGGTCAGTCCTTACAGGTCGATTAACAAGAGTAAGCCATGTTTTGCTGCCTCAAAGTCTTTCACCTATTATATGACAACACCTATAATTGTATTTGGAACGAATTTTTGATGTTTTAAAGTTAAAGAAAAACAGACATCCTATTTTTTTGTAATTAAAAAGAAAAAAGTCATTGACTTTATTGAAGAACTTTTGCTGAAAGGGGAATCAGAGGATGGGAGATATCTCTTGTTTACATTTTTAGCTACAAGTATGTTACCTACAAAAAGCAGTTCCAGAACATGCTATGCCTCAAACCAGAGAGACTGAAAAGTCAGAAGTCAAAGACTGTAAACTTTTCTCACTCTCACCTCTTTTCTGGATATTCAAGCATTTTGAGAATTCATTCTCGAACTCCCCATAAGTTCCTTAGTGCTTAGGTGAGAAAAATCCCTTCTTAGAAGAGAAGATCACCTCGGCACAGGAGCTGTGCCCCTGTACAGCCGCCGCAGCTTTTTATTTGGCTACCACGTCCATTGCTGGACAAGTAGTCAGAGCAGAAGAGCCTAGACTTGGGAACAGATATGGCTGGATTCTAGTTCCAGTTTTACCATTGGCTGACCTATCTTGTAAAATTTGGTAAATATTTGATATGAATTATGTGAAGTCCCTAACGTGGTTTCTGGCCAGGTTGCTGACTTTAGCAAATGACTATATAGATGACCTGTGTTTTACCTGGCAACCCTATGCTGGCATGAGCACACTTGTAATAAATCTTAGATATTGTCATCTTTATTGGAAACACATGACCCTCCTGTCTCTTGACAGGAAGAGGAAATAGAGAGGAGGTATTAGCTTAAGGAAAATAAGATCATTTCTTGCAATGATCACATAGTTAGTGTCTTAGTTTCCCATCTGCTATGACAAATACCACATAATGGGTTGACTTAACAACAGGAAATTTTTGGTTAATGGTTTCAAGAGGCTAGAAGACCTGCTTCTTCCTCTGGTCAGCAAGCCTTGGGTTCCTTGGCTTTTCCATCCCTTTTCTTCTGGTTCTTTGACTTCCTGCTTCTGATTCCTCCCCATGGCTTTCTCCATGTAACGCTTTCTAGTATAGGCATACCTCGTTGTATTGCACTTTGCTTTACTGCGCTTTGCAGATAATGTGTTTACTGCATTTTGCTTTGTTGCACTTTGCAGGTAATGTGTTTTTTACTAATTGAAGGTTTGTGGCAACCCTGCATCGAACAAGTCTATTGGCACCATTTTCCCAACAGCATGTGCTCACTTCGTGTCTCTGTGTCATATTCTGGTAATTCTTGCAATATTTCAAACTTCTTTCATTATTATCATATCTGTTATGATGATCTGTGATCAGTGATTTTAGATGTTACTATTTTAATTGTTTGGGGGTGCCATGAACTGTGCCCATATAAGATGGAAAACTATATCCATAAATGTTGTGTGTTCTGCCAGTTCCACTGACCGGCCATACCCGCCCTCCCTGGGCCTCCCTATTCCCTGAGACGCAGCAATATTGAAATTAGGCCAATTAATAACCCTACAATGGCCTCTAAGTGTTCAAGTGAAAGGAAGAGTCACACATCACTCACTTTAGATCAAAAGCTAGAAATGATTAAGCTCAGTGAAGAAGGTACGTTAAAAGCTGAGACAGGCCAAAATCTAGGCCTCTTGTGCCAAACAGTTAGCCAAGTTGTGAATTCAAAGGAAAAGCTCTTGAAGGAAATTAAAAATGCAACTCCAGTGAACACATGAATGATCTGAAGTGAAACAGGCTTATTGCTGAGATGCAGAAAGTTTTAGTGGTCTGGATAAAAAATCAAACCATCCACAACATCCCCTTAAGCCAAAGCCTAATCCAGAGCAAGGCTCTAACTCTCTTCAATTTTATGAAGACTGAGATAGGTGAGGAAGCTGCAGAAGAAAAGCTGGAAGCTTGCAGAGGTTGGTTCATGAGGCTTAAGGGAAGAAGTCATCTCCATATCATAAAAGTGCAAGAAGCAGCAGCAAGTGTGGATGTCGAAGCTGCAGCAGTTTATCCAGAAGCTCTAGCTAAGATAATTGATGAAGGTGGCTACACTAAACAACAGATTTTCAATGTAAACAAAATAGCCTTCTGTTGGAAGAAGATGCCATCTAGGACTTTCATATCTAGAGAAAAGTCTATGCCTGGCTTACAAAGCTTCAAAGGACAGGCTGACTCGCTTGTTAATGGCTAATGCAGCTCATGACTTTAAGTTGAAGCCAATGCTCAGTGACCATTCTGAAAATCCTAGGGCCCTTAAGAATGATGCTAAATCTACTCTACCTGTGCTTCTGTTAATGGAAAAACAAAGCCTGGATGACAGCATATCTGTTCACAACATGATTTGTGGAGAATTTTAAGCCCACTGTTGAAAACTACTGCTCAGAAAAAAATTTTCAATATATTCCTGCTCATTGACAATGTCCCTGGTCACCCAAGAGCTCTGATGGAGATGTACAACGAGATGACTGTTGTTTCCGTGCCTGCTAACACAGCGTCCATTCCTCAGCCCATGGATCAAGGAGTCCTATGGTTCTTTGCCATTGGCTTGCTTTCAAGGATGTTTCCTCCTTTGGGCTTTCTGAATGGATGACTGATGCTGTGTCTACATGCGGGTGCCAAGACAAGGTAGCTTTGAGAAGCGGAGAAAAGGCTACAATCTGGAACCTACTTAGACTGTGGACCTCAAATTACGGGGTTCTGAGGACTAACCACAGCAAAAATATGCAGATGTGACCATTTCCAGGTACAGTAGTGAAAAAAAGATTAAAAGGAGTATTTCCTGCAGTGTAACTGATAAATATTCTGAAGAGCACAGTCACTAAAATATAACTAGATCCTGAATTGATTACAAAAACAAAATTTTCAAAGTTTTGCTGTGTGTAAAGCATATCACCGAAAAGGTGGTATTAAGAGGAGAGAGAAAGAGAGGGATGGCAAATTGTAACCAGAAAGATGAGCAATAAGAAAGAGGAAAATCCAGCATTTCCCTAGGGGCAAATGCCAAAACCATCATTAGAAAAGAAATGCTGAACCTAAGTCCTCTGTATTAGGCTTAGATTCTCAAATGAAATTAAAGTGACCAAGGCTAGAATCACACATGGCTCCCAGCAGAAGCACATACAAATCCTATCTGGTGAAAGCAGCTCCAGTTTAGGCCCTCAGTAATTTAGCAGAGTAAAATAAATCAACTGTGATCTCACAAGTCAAAATTACCAAATAGAGAGGGAAACAAACCACCATGAATGAAAGCCATATAAAAAATACTGTTTTATCAGATACAAAATATAAAATTACATGGTTTTAATATTTAAATAAATATAGAATAGTAAACTAAAACTGAACCAGCAAAAAGGGCACTTTGAAAATATCTTGTAAAACTGAAAAATAAGTTGAAGTTTTAGAAATGAAAAATATAATAGCTGAAAATGAAAACTCAATGGAGGTGTTAAAGATACTATTGTTTAGTATAGCTGAAGAAAGATTATTGAAATGAACAATAAATGATGTTGGAACAATTGGACACCCATAACCTTGACCCATATCTCAAACAAGATGCAGAAACTGGAAATAATCTTAATGTCCTTCCACTAATAAGTGGATAAAAACTGTGGTACACCCATTCAATGAAATGATATTCAACAATTAAAAAAAGAATGCCTTTCTG